>QLOH01000441.1:600000-841539 GCA_026901365.1 Sesbania bispinosa
TATATGGATTCATCAGTAGAAATATACAAAAGAGATGCTTAGGAAATCTAATATGCATGATTGCAAGCCTATGGCAACTCCTATGCACCCCTCATCTATGTTAAATAAAGATGAAGGAGAAGAAGCTGTTGACCCAACTATGTACAGAGGAATGATTGGATCCTTATTATATTTTACCGTAAGCAGACCTGATATTCTATTCAGTGTATGTCTGTGTGCAAGATTTCAATCTGATCCAAGAATAACCCATTATAAGGCTGTAAAAAGAATCTTTAGATACTTGAAAGGTACTACTAATCTTGGTCTATGCTATAAGAAGAGTAAGGATTGCAGGTTAGTAGGATTCTGTGATGCTGATTTTGCTGGAGACAGAATTGAAAGAAAATCAACCAGTGGAGGATGTCACTTCATTTGATAAAATCTGATTAGCTGGTCCAGTAAGAGGAAAAGCACGATAGCTCTCTCAACTGCTGAAGCCGAATATATTTCTGCAGCATGTTGTTGTTTCACAGCTGCTATGGGTAAAATATTAGCTAGAAGATTTTAATATTTATATTAAATCCATTCCAGTCTTCTGTGATAACACTAGTGCAATCAATCTTTCTAAAAATCCAATTCAACACTCAAGAGCAAAACACATTGAAATTAAACATCATTTTATAAGAGACTATGTTCAGAAAGGAATTATTGATATCCAATTCATTGGTACAGAACATCAATGGGCTGATATATTCACTAAACCTCTTGCTGAAGATAGATTCAAGTTTATCAGACAAAATTTGTGTATTCTCTTCAGACTCTCTTTTACCGTTTTGACTGATGACAAAAGGGGGAGTATTAAGAAACTAACAAAATCTGAAGTTAAGTGCTTTTTCAAGAGAATTCTCAGTTTCAGGGGGAGCAGATAAAGAGAGCATATTCAAACAGTTTTCAAAATTTTATGCTCTAAATAAGTATCTGATTTAGGGGGAGCTTTACTCAAAAATACTTTTATTTCCTTCCTTTAGATATTTGATTCATTTCTTAAAGCAAATTTGTCATCATTAAAAAGGGGGAGAATGTTGAGACTAAATAAATTGTTAAGGGATAATAATGTTTTTAAGTCTCGCAATCTCAAGGTTTGAATGAATAACAAATTTGGCTTGCTGAAGGTATTTGTTCAGTATTTCAGAAGGTGCAAGCTAAAGATATCATATAATCTGAAGTACATGAAAGACCTTCCGAAACGAGGAAACCAACTGAAACAACTCAACCTGCTGAAGTCAATGAATCTGCTGAAGTTGTGCGACAACGCTTCTTCGCCCGTTTGTCTTCAATATTATATTCTCAGAAAATCAACTTAAAGACTCAAGTCTTGTGTAGCAGTCTCAGAGTACTTATGCCTATCATTCTTCTAGAAAGTCAGAGAAAGTGCTTTTTGGCATATTTCAAATTTCTCTCACCAAAAAGGCAATAGTCTGCAGAAAAGTACATGCGACTCAGAAAAAGTAAGGTCTGCAAGCTGACTCTACTACCTGCTACAGCTAAGGGCTCAGGCTATGTGTCTCAACGGGAGCATTTACATTTAATGCTATCTCTCAATGGGAAAATGATTGGAGTTCAACGGACTAAAGATGACTTCTCTATAAATACCAAACTCCTTGATGAAAGAAATGGAGAACTGCGAACAGAGAAATCAACTTGCTGAAACGCTGCAAAAATTCATACTCATCTGTTTCAAAATCCTTCATTGTATTATCACTTCTATATCTTGAGTCTTAATCAGTCATTTGTATCAGTTCCCAGTTCGAGCTCTAAACTTCTGCAGTTTCAGAGTTTGAATATTCATTCTTTCAATCTGTATTTGTTGGGTTAGCCTGAAGAGGTTGTGTTAAAAGAATACTTGGGTTTTCAGCCTGGAGAGACTCAGTGTACAAAGAATACTTGGTGTTGAGCCTGGAGAGGCTTGACTGTAAAAGAATACTTGCTGAGCCTGGAGAGGCTTGACCGTAAAAGAATACTTGTTGGGCCTGGAGAGGCCAGGTGTGCAAAGAATACTCTGGTTTAAGCCTGGAGAGGCTGGGGTAAAAGAATACTTGTAATCTTGCAGGATTAGCGAAAAATCTAGTGGTGTGTTCGCCTTGGGACTGGACGTGGCTCATTGTATTAGTGGGTGAACCAGGATAAATCTCTATGTAAAGTTCTCTCAACCCTTTACTCTTTATTTTCCGCTTCTTAACTATTTATCTCTAACTGTGGAGGGTTTTGAAAAGTGAATTTATAACTTCGCTGCAAAAATAACTCTGTTTATCTTTCAAATCGTTTTAAAAGAAAATTTTATTAAACCTGCTAAAGTATTTCAACACGATTTAGAAAACATATTTTCAGCAAGTAGTCTGAACGTTAAAACTTATTTGCTTGTTTTGAAAGGGTTTTCCAAAAACTGCTAAAGTTTATAAGAACACTATTCAACCCCCCTTCTAGTGTTTCCTGTGGCTCTAACAGCGAGCCATTCTCGCTCAAGTGAAAATTGTCCAGAGAGCCTCCCAAAAGTTCCCTTGTATCTCGCTTAAGCGAGCTGGCTCGCTCGAGCGAGATATGCAGAAACTCAAACTTACCCCTTTTTGCTGCATAATTCGCTCAAGCGAGATTCTAGCTTGAGAGAGAATGCTAAAACTTCAAACTTAGTTTTTATTCTAAATCTTTCTTCCTATATCATTTTTACCCTTTACTTAATTTCATTCTTAAAAATCAATATCCTATTCTCTTAATTAGTCTTAATTATCGGGATGTTACATTTGATACTATTATCATGAAAGCAAAGTTTAGATAGATTGTGTTAATAAATTTACTATCCAAAAACTGTTTTGATTATCACTTGATGGTTTAGCCTACATTACTTCTTTTTAAGTAGTATAATAAACTAAAACTTGCTTTCTTTCTTCACAATCTTTTCTATTGACGTTAAATTTACTGCACTTTGCTAAAAAAATGATGGATTTCTCAATCTTTTCCATTGATTATGCTTGCAACTTCCTCTCATTGCTGAGTCTATATAACTTGCTTCTTAATTGTTTTAATTCATGCAATACGACGGGACACTAAAGTGTCAACCATTGACAAAAAAAAAAACCTTTGACAAAACAAATATTAATATCAAACTCATGAAATTCTTCATTCCATATTTTTATACTGCATATAACACAAAACCAATTAATTTATACAAGGTTTACAAAACAAAAAACCAAATAGTGCCATACAAAGTTCTCAAAATTAATTTATACAAGGTATCTTAAACCTCGCTATAAAAAATTAATCATTTCATTAAACATAAATGTACAATAGTCAGCCTTGTCTCTTCATAACAACAATCTAACATTGATTTCATCATTTTTTCCAGTATTGTTACTTGGACCAACACTTTTTTCTAATTACTTCTTGGAGTAGATCATTCCAAACACCAGGCCGACTACCATCTTCAGTTCCTGCTACATGTCGTGGATAAAACACTTTATTAATAAGTTTAACTTAGAAATTTTTTCATAATTGTAAAATTTCCAAAAAAAATACTAACCGTGGACTGTTGAGAATTGAGACCAGCTGTTGATTCATTTGGGAACAAAGGAAATAAGCCATGATGCATAGAACTCCCTTGACTTGGTAATACATGAACATGGGATGAATTTGGATAAGGTAACGTAATGGACATACCCTCACGTATTTGTATGTTTCCAATAGAAGAAGGTCCCACAATTGGTAACTGGTAGCTGAAAAATGGTGCAGATACAGTGTTATGATAGCCAAAACTAAATGTACCATTCTGATAGGGGGATTCACAGAAACCCCTCCTTGAACTTCCTGCTTTGCTGTGGATGATGGACCTGCAGTATCTCCCCCAACTCTATGGGACCATTCAACACTTCATTTGCTTTGCATTCAGTGGGACTAGGTTTAACTTCCTGTAAATAAAATAACAAAAATAAATAATCATAAAAAATTCAACAGATGAACAAATTCTTTCAAAAGGAGAACCGGTGATTCAATTCTAATCATTTCAAATATTTGTTGGTATATGCACTAGAGACTTATATGTTTTATTTTGAACATCCATCACTTGTATCATTTTATAAAGGCAATTCATTCTTTTAAAAATACAATTAATGTCCTTAGAATAGTAAGCTCAAACTTCATAAGAAATCAAGTAGATGACTTGATCGTGAGATCTTATGAAGAACTATTCTTAAAATAGTCCCTAGTCAAGTATCATCTTAGGACAAAGATGCATTTAGACTAGTATGTGAGTTCATTAATGATCACATCTCACGAATCATGGATATGAGATATCATGTGCTCACATAAGTACATATTAAGAGTAATAGTGTACTGGAAAGACCCACCTTAAGAACGTTGCGTGGATTGTTACATAAGTGTCATGAATGTTTCTTAAATTGATAAATATTATATGAAGTCCTTTGACCTGAAATCACTACGATTCCTACATAAGGAATTATGTGTTTTAAATATCATCAAACGTTTCCTGTAACAAGGTGATCATAAAGTTGGTATTTGGACATATAATAAATTATGTGGTGGAATGTGAGTGACCTAGATGGGATTTGTCCCTCCTATGTAACAGGAGTTATATCTGTTGGCCTCTTGATAAAGTGAGACTGCAAAATGCATGGACATGCTCAGGAGGATAAACATGAGATGTTTATTTTCTGTACAGTCTATTTGGGGTCAAGAAAACATAAATTGAACTATACAAGGTTGACACATTCCATGCCACTGTGTTCAATTAGATATTTGGACAAAGGGACAAATCATATAAATTATTATCATAAAATAGGATTAGTCAAAGTTGTCGACATTCTCTATATTTGGGTAGTAGTGGTGTATTGCTAGATACCGCTCACTATTTATGATATTAAATATAAAAGGGTTTTATTTTAATATCATAACCAAATATTAAAAGCCTATTGGGTCACACACATACAACTAGTCGCTAGGAAAGATAATAATTCTAATTTGATTAGAATTATAACATAATGGGCCAGGCCCATATATGTTAGGGTTAATAGAGTGAAGGGGTAAAATACTAGCCACCACTCTATAAATATAGCATAAGATGCATTAGCCTATACAGATGAGCAGTCGCTCTTACTCTCTAAAGGCTACTAGTAGAGTTGAGGAGGGTTTTCCTAATTTGGTTGTTGGCGTGGATACCACTAGAGACTTGGCTTCTATTGCCTCGTTCGCAATCCTTAAAAGGTACGACCTTTTGTTTCATAGCTTTTAGGCCTTAATTCATGTTTTTGCATTAACGATCATAACAAGGGAGGGAATCCATTTATTCCGCTGCACCCTGACCACATGCTTGATTCCCTTCAATATTCAACTATATACACAAACCATGTATGAAATCTGTGAAAGGGACTTCATCTTCTTTTTCCTAAAATTCCTTTTATCAATACTTGGACGATTCACCATCTGTTTAAACAAATTATAGAAAAACATTAAACACCACTATAAAAGAATCAAAAAGTGAAAAAAATATACTCTTAAACACTAAACATTACACTCTGACTATGACTAATGCTTCCAGACACGTGATTAGAGCTACTGTCAGGGAAATTTTCATCTGATGAAATTCCACCATGATTCTGCAGCAAAAAATGAAGGTGCATTAGACAGTGGAAAATAGGAAATTTATATATAATATAAATGTACTTACAAACATTTATTTTGGAATAATAAAAATAACTAGGAAATTACTTGGACAACATCCCTCTTAAGACTTTGTGATTCAGGACCATAGTCTTCGTCATTAATGTTGACTTCATCATCTTCTGGTGGAAACAATCTAGGACAGGTAGTGATAACATGTCCAGAAATCTTACAGTTTGAACACCTCTTACTCTTACGCCTCTTCCTTGTCTTCATAGGAGCACCTTTCCTCTTCACAACAGTGGGATCTTGTACAACATTTACCTCAACATTAGTTGTGCTACTAGTGGAACACAATCTCTCATACTTTTGTTTCAGCTTCATAATGTCATTTATAAACTCCTTAAAATGCCCATGCTTTTGGGAAACCATATCACAAAGATTGCTACAATGAGAGCTAGCAACCACAAAACGACAAACCCCCATCATGTCAGGTTCTACCTCATCCAAACCATCTGATATCATCAAGTCACTCTTAACATCCTTCCTCCATCGTTTGCAAATCATACATGAGGGTATAGCATCTATGTGCTCCAGTCTCATAGCATAAAAAATATGTCTACATGGAATGCCACAAGATTCAAACAACCGACAATCACAAACAAATTTAGTATTCTCTTTATCATAAACAACAAAGCGTTCACTACGAGGCTTACAATATTCATTTAATTTGAAAACAACATTATCCCCTTCAAGTGAACGCTCAATTACATTTAAACCACCCGCCCTTTCAATCTCATATTTGACATCTTTAAAAATATCCAAAGTGAACACCTTAGAAGCTTGACGCTCTATCTTCTGAAGTGAGGTAGTAAGAACAAGTTCAAAATAAAGAGAATTAAAGTCAGAACACAATTCTTTGTACCTATATTCCCTAAGAGCGTGTTCAAAATTATGAATAAATTCAACAATCGTATTCTTACTCCTAACATAAGCCTTTATTAGTGAATTAATGCCTTCACATTGAGATGTCGTTCTTATGCGAGCAAAGAATTTGTCACGTAAATAGGCAGACGCCCACATTTCCTTGATACCATAGGTTTTCATAACCCACCTATTACCTTGTAGACCATGTTTGCTTACCATTTCCTCCCAAAACTCTTCAAATTGATTTGGAGTGAAATTACTATACATTGCTTTCTTGAAATCATCCAAAAAATTTGAATTCTTAACATTTTCACATGCATTCTTATTCAAATGCCACCCACATAACCCGTGACATACATTTGGAAATACGGCCATAATAGCTTTCCTCATAGCACCATCTCCATCAGTCACCATTGCAGCTGGATGCTTGTTGAACATTGCTTCCGAAAACATCCTTAGCACCCACTTATAAGTATCAATTGTTTCATCAGCAATGGGTTCACACCCAAATATTACTGTTTGAGAGTGGTGATTTTTCCCAGAAAATATGACCAATGGATATTTATATCTGTTCTTCTTGTATGTTACATCAAATGCAAGCACATCCCCAAAAAATTGAAAATCCGCACAACTATTTGCATCACACCAAAATAGATTAGTAAGTTTACCATCATCAGAACACAAAAATCTTGAAAAAAAACATTGGATTATTATCTGCCTTTCCTTGCAAATAACTTAAGCCAGCAACAACATCCCCATCTTTTATCTTACCACGCTTAACCTTATCTATGTAGTTGTACAAATCTTTCTTTGAAAATCCAACATTTCTATACCCTCCTTTTTTATCAACAAGAAAACCCATAATCTGGCAAGGTCTAATGCCATGAGCATGCAATGCATCCACTTGGGCTTTGTCCCCATCAGTCAATCCCCGATATGTACCAATTAGAGGTACAAACTTTGCAGGGGTTAAATCATGGTTGTGAGATTCTTCAAATGAAACAACCTTCCATTTACCCGTCTTATAATCAAACCTAACTCTCAACTTAGCTTGACAATTGGTACAGGTAAGAGGTCTGTGTTCCTTTTTCCGATCTAGCCTAATCAAATGCTTTTTGTCCCTCATACCAGCCCTACTACATAAATACTACCACATTATGACCATTCATTTACTGTCTCGAAGTACATCATCCTTCCTCATAGCAAATCCATGACATTTTGCATAAGAAAAGTAAAAATTGAACGCATTGTTTTCACTAGCGAACTCCAAAGCCCATATATCATCACTTGTCAAGTCAATTATCCTCCTTAACACATCCTCTCTAACACGTGTATCCATAAAATCATTCTCCTCATCCATATCAGCCTCTGCTTGAATAGACACATTTTCCTCATCACTATGTATATCATTTCCATTACTCATTTCATGACTGCTAGAAGAGTCACTATAACTTACGTCTCTATCATCATCCAGATTAACAGCTGAATCATCATTATTAAAGTCCATCTCACTCATACACTACCTAGATAAAAAAAAATTATAAGACCATTCCCCTAAACCCTAAACCATCTAAATGAACAAAAGGTAACAACAGCAACTCATAAATTACAAAAATAGCTCCTCAAAAAAATAACTCCAGAAATCAGAAAACTTACCTCCGCTCCGGTAATGAGTGCAAAAATGAAGCCAATAGAAAATCAACCACCTCCTCGTCTTTTCCAATCCAGCGAAGATAATTGATCAACCCGATGCAGGTAGCGAAAAACAGGGGAACAATTTCAAACCCTAGCGCTCACTTAGGAAGAAGAAGAACTTTCATTCATTCACCCTCTGATGACAACGAACGTATTCTGGGAAAGAAGATGATTCAAGCCCAGGACAATGACCAAATATAGGGGAAGAGGAAGATTCAAGGAGGTCGCAGAATAATGAAGAAGAAGAATAAGGTCAATGAAAGATTGTTAGTTGTTTCCACTCAACTAATATTAATCTGGAAATAAGTTGAAATAGAAAAATAAAAAAAATTCTTTTACCGGGGTGGAAAAAAATTTAAGCAAAAGTTAGGGGGGCTAAACCGAAATAACAAAGAATATATGGGGTAAGGGGATAAGACAAGGGTTGGACCAAAGTGAGGCTCCTGATTGGTGAGTCAACAGAGGGCATCAGTGCCCTCCCTCACTAAAGGGCACAGTAGCACTCATTGGTTTTTATTTTTTGAGTAAACCAATAATTCTTAAAATATTTAAATTATATAAGTAGTTTTTGAAAAATTAGAAATCGTGTTAAATAGTGTTCAAATATTGGAAAAGTCCTTCAAATCAGTACTTAATAGGAACTAATGACATATATTTTATATTTTAGGGACTATTTATACAAGTACTTTAGGGTTTATACTTCGGGGGCAATTTTATTTAGTCACTTTTTGTAACGTCCTAATTTCTAATTCAAAATATAGTCCGTTGGAAACTAAATCCCAAATTCCTGAAATTAATTCGCACCATTTTGAATATCGACAACATTCACAACTTGCTAAGTGACCAAGGATAACTTGAACAATTTGTGAAAGGAAAACTATATACATGTATACATAACATGCCCCAAGGGCTACAACATCATCATCTCAAAACAAGAGTAAACTTATATACAATTATACATGATTAACAAAACAAAACTAGGTAACTAAGTCTTCAGCTTAAGGCCGGACTCCTGCTCCCAACTCAAGGATTCGTGCGAGGTGGTACCTGCACACCTAGATTGTGTCCACATAACGTGTGGTGAGACGATTGTCTCAGTGAAGTACAACTTATGCAAATGCAGTGTAGCAATCACAGTTGAATAATATGCAACAGTTATAATATAAGCATATACATCACAATCAACTCAAATAAATGCAACTTATGATGCAACTCACTGCTGTGCTCAGCAGGAATGATCTTATCACTTAAACTGTAGTTAGAACTGAGCTTAGACTACGGAGAACATCTCCTCCGGGGACGAATCCCACCCATTACTGGACTGAAGTCAAGTTTTCACACAATTACTTATTTTAACTCACGGCCGAAGCCGACTTATATTAACTCACGGTCGAAACCGGCTTAAATTAACTCAATGCTCATAATATCAATGAATTAACAAATAATAAGAATCATGTGAATAAATACCCTAATTCCCTAAGTTCATGACCTAGGGTTTTACATAATCAATACATAATCCTTCATAGTTTACAAAATACACATAATCAATGATATTCAACATCTCTAGAGCAAAAAGAAGAGGAATTAAAGAATTGGAATCATACTCAAAGTACACTACCATAGAAAGTGAGAGTGTGTGAGTTGTACTCACCTCAAAATTGACAATGGAAAGGAAAAGAAGGAATGGGAGGATGATGAATGAAGAACTATTGGATTAGATTCCTTCTCCAAGCTTCAAAGAACGCTCATTCTCTTTAGAATCCCTCTCTCTAGATTAGAAGAAGAAGAAGAAGAAAGCGTGTGAATTCTGATACTGAATTAAGGGTTTTGAACCTATAAGTGGATTCTCGCTCAAGCGAGATATTCTCGCTTGGGCGAGTGTGTTGGTTGCATGCTTTTTTTCTTCACATTCTCGCTTAAGCGAACTGTCTCGCTCAAGCGAGAATGATCCAGAAAAGACCCCTCTCTCTGACGATTCTCGCTCAAGCGAGCCCTTCTCGCTTAAGCGAAAATTGTCCAGAGAGCCTCCCAAAACTCCCCTGTATCTCGCTTAAGCGAGATATGCAGAAACTCAAATTTCACTCTTTTTGCTGCATAATTCGCTCAAGCGAGATATTCTCGCTTGAGCGAGAATGCTGAAACTTCCAAACTCAGTTTTTATTCTAAGTCTTTCTTCCTATATCATTTTTACCCTTTACTTAATATAATCCTAAAAAATCATTAGCCTATTCTCTTAATTAGTCTTAATTGTCGGGATGTTACACTTTTCACCATTCCCTAAGAATTTATTTAGTAGGGATCGAATTGAGAGTTTTTCCTAGCTTCTCAAATACGAGAAGCATTATTAATCCCCCAAACCTATTTCTTTCATTTCCCGTGCGACTCCCCTCCCCATGTTTCTTCATCTTCTTCTTCTACCCATTCCCTTTTACTTTGTGCTTCATTTTCCCTCATTCCCTTACACCCATTGAAAGGTAATGAAACCCATAATTTCTACTCATTACCTTTTTCTTTCTGAAACTAAGTTTGGTAATTTTTAGTGTTAGGGATAGTGCTCTGAGGAAGAAGGAGAGTACCCACACCGTAAAGGTTGTTCGTTTCGGCTCTCTAAGGTAAACCCACAACTCGTAAATAGGCTATTGGTATGGGTTAACTTTAGGTAGAATTATTTTTAGAGCTTTGAGCACTAGTTTTAGGGATTTTATGGTTACCCATAAATAGGTTGAGCTTCAAATAAATTTCTAAATATTGGAACTATTTGTTGGTGCTCAGATCTGTTGATTTCTACCTCGCACAATACTCCTGAAGTTGTTGGGAAGCAGTTTGGTTGACTCTCCATAGTAGTGAGTGGTTTAACAATCATCATGGCCTATTTTAATATTTTTATAATTACTATTTTAATGTTGTTTACTTAATAAATTTGGGAAACATACTCTTTTTATTGATTTTATTCTCTATGAAGTTTACTTCAAGGGTTGAGAGCTTTATAAACTTAAATTGATTATGTTTGATGAAATTGGAGATTTAATTTTGGAAAGGACTTTGAGAAAATAAAATAAATTTGATATTTACATTATTGGGATTCATGTTAGAACCATGTATGTCGTTAGCGGATGATAACAGCCTCGGTGCACCTAGTTGTATGATTCCGGGAGGAGTAGGCTATCCATTAGATGGAGTCGTTGCATTGTGGAGAAGGCTATCAACAAGATGGAGTTTCCCCTAATGATATGATATGATAAGATATGATATGACATGACATTGAGACATTATATAATTCCAAGAGAAGAGGGTTATCGTTAGATGGAGTCTCCCGAAGAGGAAGGCCACTCTTGGAGGAGAGAGTTATCAACGAGATGTAGCTTCCCCCGATGATATTGAGATATGGACATGGTTCTAAAGAGGAAAGAGCTATTCTTTAGATGGAGCCGCCCCATGGGAAAGGCCACCCTTCGGAGGAGGGGGCTATCAGCGAGATGGAGCCGCCTCTCGGTTCTATCATGAGTGATCATTGTTTTATTTACATTTCATATGATTTATGTTTTACTCAATTTATTTCATTTCAGATTTACTTATTAAACTTATACATGATAAATCTGTATTGCTTTGGATATGAAAAACTTATCTCTTGGATATTGGAAACAAGTTATCTTAGATTGTGGGATTTATCAAACTCACTTGTTTAGCAAGTTTTATGTTGAGAAATAAATTTTATACTGTCAATTGTTTCTATCGAATAACTTGTGCATTGGTATGTTTCCCTTCTAGTTCATGGTGATTATTAGGCCCTCACTAAGTCTTTGTGACTTACCCCTTTCTATTTTTTTCATCCAGATTCCCAGACAGCTAAGTAGCAGGCTGCTGACAGATTCATTTGTTCCAACTCTACTATTATTTTATTTTGGTAGGCCTCCTTTGTGTTGGTGGCCATTTGATTTAATTTAGGATTATATGTATATTCTGCAGCTATAGGGAGTTTAGTCATTGGTTTATGTTGAGATGTATATTTTGATGTTGATTGGATAAATACTATGCTGTTGGAAACTCTGACTGGTGATATTTGTTGATAAAAGAATTTTCTGTAAATTTTGGGATGTCCAAAATATAAGGGAGACTCTGTCAAAATTTTTGTAAAATCCTGGATGTATGTTTATTTTGGAGATCAAGTAATGTACTATTGTTTTAGGTTTGTCAGGCTAAGGGTATTAATTTGTGCGCCGGTCACGACCTTGGATTTGGGTCGTGACAAACTGAGTCTCAACTCTTTGTTCCTTCAATCTTTATTAACACCAAAACTATGAACATAAAAATATAAAAACATATAATAAATATTTTTTTTCATTTTTATACCCTTTTAGCACTGTTTTTTTATGACACCTAAGAATTTAAACACTACATTAGATTGTGATTAATATGAGTCAATATAAGAGTGTGTTTGGTAAGGTAGCTTTTTTAGTAACTACTAGTTTTTTAGTAACTTTCTTTGAGAAGCTACTTGACGCATTTTTTTTTTAAAAAAAAAAACTCATATTTTGAGCTACTAGCTAAAGATTTATTACAATTGAATCCTTCAACCATTCTCACTCATCATTATTATTTAGTAATTAATGATGCATTTATATGTCATTTTACGAATGTCAGCTAGTTTTACCAAACACTTTCAATTAAATCAGCTAGTTTTTTTATCTTTCAGTTAGCTTTTTATCTTTCAGCTAGCTTTTCATCTAGTTTTACCAAACACACTCTAAATAAATTCATGAGTAAACTAGCATATTGGTCCCCGACTCTTTGGGGACCATGTAATTTCGTCATTGACTTTTTTGAAATAGCACAATAGTCCATGACTTTTAGCTCTGTTCATCACTTTTAGTCCCTAGCTGTAACTTCTGTTAACTTGCAGCGGCTGCCAAATAGGATTGAAAACGACGTCGTTTGATATATTTCTTGAAGTATTGTTTCAATCTGGTCGGCTAACCTTCCTAGTTGGTCGACCTTCCAACCTTACTTTTAGTCGGCAGGCCTTTCAGTCTTCCTGGTTGGCTGCCTAGGAAGGCTAGAAGGCCGACCGGTCATATTGAATCAATACTTCAACAAATATATCAAACGACGTCGTTTTCAGTCTTTTTTGGCAACTGATGTGTCACTTAACGTAGCTGATATGTCACTTAACGTGACACATCAGTTGCAAGTTAACGGAAGTTACAGCTAGGGACTAAAGTGGTGGGCGATGTTAAAAGTCATGGACTATTGTGCAAATTCAAAAAAGTCAGGGACAAAACTGCGTTGTCTCTAGTCGGGGACCAATGTGTTAGTTTACTCTAAATTCATTTTAACTCGTGACATATATTTACTCAAATTAGAAACCTTTTTTTATATTAAAAAATTAGAAACCTTATTGGAGGATACTCCTTGCTAGTTGCTATATGAGACTACTTATCACCCACCCACTATTTTTGTGATTCACATTTCAGATATGGGTAATGGGTGTACATAAAAACGACACCGTTTTATGGGCGGGGATCGGGCCTGACAGGCTCACTTTTCAAAAAGCCCAAAAAGACAGGAAAGAAAAAAAGAAAGAAGAGGATAAACCTCTGGTGCTAACAGTGCAGAGATTCTGGATGAGGATGAGGGTTTTGGAGTATATTCTTTTCTGTTTCTTCTTCTAAAATGGCTACCATTTTCTCTCTATACCCTTACAATCCCATGCTCTATGTTCTAACTCCTTCTTCTCCCACTTCTGCTTCTTCCTTTTGGAGCTTTGGGAAACGGAGCAAGTTGGCGGTGCTTGCAGCGCATTCCAATCCGAGGATTGTTAAGACCAACAGAAAGTCAAGGTATGGTCGAGCCTTTTCGCCGTACGACAGCGATGAAGACGATGAAGAAATGGACGACGACGAAGATGAAGACGAAGAGGACGATGACTGGCTCTCTGATGTGAGTTCTCTAATTTCATTGCCCATTTTGAAATTTCATCGTGAAATTCTATGGTGAATTACTGATTTTTTATTGTTAATCAGAAAGTGAAGTGGGTGTTTAATTATGCATGTGAAAGGTTTAAACTTTTTATTTTCCCTCTCTAAAGATATTTGAATTGAAGAAAGAAGGCTTGTTAGTCTTTAGTGTTGCTGAAAGTTTGAGTTTTGGACCAGCCTTGAATGAAACCAATTGGGAAGCTCTGTTTAAATTTGGAGCCATATTTTAGTTTGAGAAAGAAAGGGTTCCATTTCCATCATATTCGTAATGCGTGTATTTCTAGTTTGAAAATTTGGATGTGTAGTGCTTATTCATCATGATGGATGTTATGTTTTGTTGTGCCCCTCACTCCTCCTACATTGTTTTCCCTGTTTGTTGCGTGAGAATTGTTGTTAATTTTCCTTTTTGATATGGAACTTGTATCCAGGAGGAGTTTGCTGAGCCAACTGACTCTGATGTTAACAAGAGATTTAAGTCACGGACAGTTAAAGGTATGCTTGAACTTGAAAGAGTTCTGCTGAATAGTTTTAAGAGGAAAGTTTAACATTGCATAATCTTGTTTGTTCAGAAAAAGATAGACAACAGGAAAAGGAGTGGGGTGGGAGGTCTTTTAACAATGGACAAAGCACTAGAATGCCCAAAAGTGAGGAAGTGGCATCCTTACGACAAAATGATAGTGGAAAGGTACCAAATAGTGATACAGTAAGCTGTTTAGTGTCAAATGATGCCATTTAGTGTACTTGTGGTGCTCTGGAATCTTATATCCTTTTTTTAAATTGCAGTCTGGCAGAAATTTAAAGGAGAAAAAATATCCACGGTTGTCTGAAGAGATTCTTTTGGATGTGAAATGGTTACCCCTTCTTGATTACTTAAGCACCTTTGGGATTAAAGAATCACACTTTCTCCAAATGTATGAGAGGCACATGCCATCACTTCAAATTAATGTATGTTCTGCACAGGAAAGGTTGGAGTACTTAATGAGTGTTGGCGTTAAACATAGAGATGTAAGAAGAATCCTTTTGAGGCAGCCACAAATTCTAGAGTATACAGTTGAGAACAATCTGAAGTCTCGTGTTGCTTTCTTGAAGGGCTTGGGCATACATAATTCCAAAATTGGGCAAATCATTGCCGCTGCTCCATCCTTGTTTTCTTATAGTGTTGAGAATTCATTAAAACCAACAGTAAGATATTTAGTTGAGGAAGTTGGTATCAAGGAAAAGGATTTGGGTAAAGTCATTCAGCTGAGTCCCCAAATTCTTGTCCAGCGTATTGACATTTCATGGAATACGCGATATATGTTTCTTACCAAAGAGTTGGGTGCACCGAAAGATAGCGTTGTGAAGATGGTGACTAAACATCCCCAGCTTCTCCATTACAGCATAGATGACGGATTACTACCAAGAATAAATTTCTTAAGGAGCATAGGAATGAAAAATTCAGACATCTTGAAAGTCTTGACTAGCCTTACACAGGTCATTTTGTCTTTACTTCCCTCATTGTTAATATTATCATATTTCTTTTTTATCATTTGGATTAATCCTTCTTATAATATGAAAACTTGTTTATATTTCTTGTTGACTATTGTACCTGCAGGTGCTATCTTTGTCCTTGGAGGAGAATCTAAAGCCCAAGTATTTGTACTTGGTAAATGAACTTAACAATGAGGTGCAATCCTTGACCAAATACCCAATGTATCTTAGCTTGTCTTTGGACCAGAGAATTCGTCCTCGTCATAGGTTCTTGGTTTCCCTAAAGAAAGCTCCAAAAGGACCATTTCCTCTTGGATCCCTAGTTCCAACTGATGAATGCTTTTGTCAACAGTGGGCTGGAACTAGTTTGGATAAATATTTGGCATTTCGTCAAAAATTATTACTCAAAAAGTTTGCTGAGAAATATGAAAGAAAAATGTGACAGATCAGAGCCAAGTTTGTTTCAGTCAGCTTGCATGAGTACTGGAAGAGCAATCTCTTGTAATACTATTGTCATGCAACATGATGCCATAAAATGTTCTTGATGGTCAGCATTGTGTTTGAAGCTCAACAGTGATTTCATGACACACTCGAATATCAGTGTCTTATTCTCAGCAGAAGCTGCTCAATTTTGTTTTGTGAAATTTATTATTGCTGTTTATGTTGGAATCATACAGTTGTTTGCAAAGTGCTTGTGGCCTTAAAGGCAGAACACATCATGCTGCAGTCTGTCACCGTAAGGTGAGCTGGTTTAATTATTAATGATCAATAACAATCAATATCTTGTTATTAACCCCTAATTTATTGCAGGTTGTGGACAATACTGCAAACTTATATTGGTAGAACTAGAAGAATGAAGCTGTATCAACTTAAAATCCAGCTTATGGATTCTGTCATTATTCTTTCTTTTCTTTTTTTTTTCCCCCTTTTTACCTTCATTGATGAGTTCTCTATTATATACATTTTTTGTCATGGTGTTTTCATTCTTTTGTATCTCAAATCAGTAGGACATATATTTGTTACACTTGTTAGTTGTTACCATTACCATACAGACACAATTATCTGTTACCCTGCAGTAATTTGTATCACGTGTACTAGTTGAAATAAGTAACATCTTTTATTCTCTTCACAGTACATTTTTTAAACTAATTTATAAACTTTCAGTTTTCCGCCAGCAGTTATGTCTTAAATTTTGAACATCTAGAATTAATTTCTCTGTTTTTATTTAAAATGTTTCGTAAACGTGTATCATTTATTTTTAATTATTGATTTTTAGAATTAATTTTACTGATTTTTAGAATTAGTGTATGATTTATTTTTAATTATTGATTTTTAGAATTTATTTTTAATTATTGATTTTTAGAATTAATTCTATTCAACTGTAATGAGCTTTTTAAGTTATTAGCTATATTATCAATTAGTTTTGCCAAATATGGCTATAATATCCACTACTATGACTCGCAATGAAATGGAGACGGTGTTTTCTCGAACTTCATTTAATGGTTCTCTTTCTAAAGTTTTTCATTTTCGCTATAATTTGGATCTGCATCATTAGAATTTATTAGCATTTTTCTTTTAATGTACTGAGTGCTCAAACAGCTTGTCTTGATATTAATCACTCTTACGGCTCCACCAAGAAAAGGGTTTTAAATTTTTAATTTTAAAATGATAGTCTCACATCACATAACTCACCTATAGATACTGAGCGATTCAGTGTGAGAGATAATGATGAGGGCTAAATTAAAATTATGCAAGTGCACGTAAAATAATACAAAATAGCAATTATTACTATTATTATTCTCTTTTTTTTTTTATCAAAATCAGTAATATCAATTATTAGTTATTACCACTCCTTTTCTTTCTCATTTTTTTTCCACAACGCATACTGGCCTAGATGAAATTGCATTCACAAAATCCACATGTAATTAGGGATTATTTTATTTGAAAAAAATATATTTTTTTCTATATTTTAATAATTATTTCAAGCGTTACTTTTTTATATAGTTAAATATTTATATAGGAAATGGTAAAATTATTTTAGTATTTTTATATAAATCATTAATGACACAATAAAATAAAAAAAAGTAACATTTTTGTAATTATTAATTAAAATAAAAAAATAAAACTTTTTTTTTATAAAAAACATGTTTGGACTTTCCCTTGTGATTATTTTTTTTATAAGCAAAAGAGATCAAATTAAATACTTTCCCTTCTGATTCATGTGAAGTTTTGTTTGTGTATATTATCCTTTTGGCTTAAATATGTATTTTGTCCCTCTAAAATACATTCATTTTAATTTTAGTCCCCCTAATTCTTTTTTAACTTTCCATTCCCCTAAAATCATTTTTTTTTAAATAGTCATTATCGTTAGATTAGTTAATAGAGTGTTGAAGTGGCTTTTAACCTGTTTGCTGACCTAGTTTTCACATACTTATATGGCATCCAATGTGTCAATAAATTTGTTTTATTATTTATTTTATTACATAAAAAAGAGAAAAATATTTTTTCCAAACAAAGAAATTAGAAAAGGATTCATTCTCTAAGACACCACTCTCTATCGAAGCTACCTTCTTCCCATCTTCTTACCCTCTGTGCTTGCCATAAAACGTATTGATTATGCTTCTTCTCTACTTATGAACTTGCGGTGACGATATCTGCGAGGAACGTAGGGTGCGTGTGGAGATCCTGATTGAAGCTTGTGTTGGTGTTGTTGGAGAGTGGTGCTTCGATTGAAAGAGTGCTATTTTTGCATAAGAATCATTTTCCACCAAAACCTCTCCTCTTTAAACTTGCATTTTTATCACCTTCTTCTTTAATTTTGCCACTTCTTCTTTCAATTTATCCACTTCTTGGCTTGGACAAGTTTTACCAGGTACATTCTCATCCTCACACCAACGAAAATAATTACAGGTTTTAGGTGTATGCAACAAATTGCAGAACAAAATGAATAAGTTCTTCAGGAGTAATCAATGGGACTAAAATGAAAGCAAGTGTATATTAGAGGCAATGTTGTCAAATAGTGGCGTTATAGCGCTATAGTGTAGCGGTTTTTTATGAATTTTCTATGAAAACTGCGACGCTATTGCAATTCCACTATAAGTGCTATAGTGGTCGCTATAGTTGTTGCAGTGATAGTGGAAATAGCAGTCATTTTAGTTTTTTTTTCTTTTTTTTAATAATGATACTGAAGAGTCACAACATGTGCAGCGCATGTGACTCAGTTTTTCCAAAGGTAATACATTATTAACCCTTTTACACATGAAAAATCAAATCAGTATCCTTTCAACATGTAAAGGGATTGTTGTGCTCCTTCATCTGCTTCCATTCACGTCCCCATCCATCCCCATCATCTCCGATGAGTTTCCGACAAGACTCATTATAAAGAGAATAATTCCAAGGGCAATATTTCTTGTTGGATTCATCTACGACCATTTGTTGAGTCTCAAAAATATCATAAGGAAAATTATGATGTTTTAGATAGCTCACTTCTCAAGTTTTAATGCTTAACAAATTCGGGTTAAAATACTTATCATAGATACATAAATGTTTAATGACTTATCTATGATTTCAGCAAGCCATTCTGAACGTATAAAGACTATCTAAAGTGCTTTCAACCTGTCTAAAGTGGAAAAGCCTTCTGAAGGTTCAACCTGTCTGAAGTGTTGAAGCCGTCTGAAGTGTTCAACCTGTCTGAAGTGTTGAAGTCGTCTGAAGTGCGCAACCCGTCTGAAGTGTTGAAGCCGTCTGAAGTCTCATTAATGACGTGGCACTCTTTGCTGAAGTATGTGAAGACATCTCTGAAGTTCTGCTGAGTCAAGCGTTCTCTGTTGCACGTACCTTTTCAAACATATTTATGGCAAGGAACACAGAGACCTTTCCTGGTATATTTGAATTTCATACACCACTGAGGAAATCCCTGCAACGCAACCTTTGCAGCAACAATAGTGGCAGCTTTATGGTAGCAGCAACCTGGTACTGTGTGTCAGAAATAATCAGAACTCTCAGAAACATGTCTCACAATGGATTAAATAGCATTTAATGTTATCTCTAAACGGTGGTATTTCAACGGATTGAAGATTGGTTATAAATAGCCCTTCATGAAGACCATCAAGAGAGAACTGCATATACAAGAAAGTCTAAGAGATATCACGCTGCAAGTTTTTCTGTAAAAACACTCTGATTTCATATTCATTGTACATCATTTGTATATCCTGAGTATACCTTAGTTTTTATTGTACATCGTCTCTATTTAAGCTTTAAACTTGTGTAGTTTAAAAGCTTAGACATATCTCTTTGTAAGAATTGTCTTTGAGCCTGGAGAGGCTTGTCTTTAAAAGAATACTTGGTTGTAGAGCCTGAAAAGGCTTGACTGTAAAAGAATACTTGTAATCTTGGTGAAGATTAAGAGAAAATCCAAGTGCTAGTTGGCATTGGGACTGGACGTAGCTCACAGTGGTAGTGAGTGAACCGGGATAAATTCCTTGGCTAAGTTTTCTATCCCTTATCTCTTGTCAATTTATTTATACTAACCAAAGGGTGTTGAAAACTATTCTGATAATTTTAAAAAAGCAAGAAACCTTTTTAAAGATCTTTTCAGAAGCCTTCTTAAGAAACTTCAGACAACCTCTTAAACCTGTCTGAAACTGTTTTAAACTTAACCGTTTGCGAAAAGCTTCCATAAATTATTAAGAAACACTATTCAACCCCCCTTCTAGTGTTTCCATGTGTTTCTACAGTTGGTATCAGAGCTTAACTCAGGGTTGAGCACCTAACAAGTGTTTGAGGATTAAAGATCCAGATGGAAGCTGCCAACAATAACAGACAATACATCACTGAAGGAGCCTCTATTACAAGACCCCCAGCATTCAATGGAGTGGACTACCACTATTGGAGGGATCGTATGAAGTTGTTCATTGAGAGCAACAACATTGATGTTTGGGATGTGGTCACTGATGGAGACTATGTGCCTATACATAACGGTGTGCCAATACCTGAGGCTGAATGGACTTTAGAGCAGAAGGCTAGAGTTCAGTTAAATGCTAAAGCCAAACTCTATTTGATATGTTCTCTGAACAAATCAGAGTATGAGAAAGTTCATGGATGTTCATCTGCCAAGGAGATTTGGGATACACTTGCAGTCGCCCATGAAGGGACTGAGACTGTCAAGCAATCCAAAATCAGCATGCTTATACATCAATATGAGATGTTCAAGATGGAAGAATCTGAAACCATAGATCAAATGTTTGGGAGGTTTCAGACTATAACTAATGGACTCAGGTCTTTAGGTAGAACTTTTGAATCTGGAGATAATAATAGAAAGATTCTGAGAAGTTTGCCAAAGTCCTGGAGACCCAAAGTTACAACCATTCAAGAGGCCAGAGACCTAAACTCTCTTAGAATGGAAGAACTGTTGGGATCTCTCAAAGTTCATGAGCTTGAACTTGGGGAAGATGACATCAAGAAGAAATCTCTGGCATTAAACTCCAAAGCCAAACACCCTAGGCATGACAGCATTAAAGCCATGCAAGCTGAGGAAACTTCAGAAGCAGATGAAGATTCTGGAGATAGCTCAGAAGATGATGATCTTGCTCTTCTCAGCAGGAAAATCAAGAGGATGCTGCAGAACAGAGGAAAGTTTAGAAAGAACCAACCCTCAACCTCTAAATCAGGTAAGTCAGGTAAGGATTCTCAAAATGACAAAATTATATGCTATGAGTGTAAACAGCCAGGTCATATGAAGGCTAAATGTCCAAGATTGAAGAAGAACAACTTCAAAAAGAAGAAATTCTTCAAGAAGAAGAAGGGTCTGATGGCAACATGGGAGGATCTTGATGAGTCTACCTAAGAAGAAGAGGAAGACACTTCAGAAGAGGCCAACCTGTGTCTCATGGCCAGCCTGCCCTCATCAGACAACTCAGAATCTGAGGTATTTCCCTTAACTCTTCAAGAGATGTATGATGACCTGATGGAAAGTTCCAAGGAACTCTTCCAAGAGTATAAGAATCTGTCCAAGGCCCACACAGAAATGTGTAGTAAATTTGAGGCTCTTGAGATAGAAAATATTATGCTCAAGGAGAGAATTCTTGTGACTGAAAGCAGCAGTTCACAAACTGTCTCTGAAGAAAACAAAAAACTTCAGAAACAAGTTGAGGAACTGACAAAAGACTTAGCTAAATTTGTCAAAGGAACAGAAAACCTTAACAGATTGCTTGGCAATCAAAGGGATCCCCTTGACAATAGTGGATTAGGCTTTTGTGATCATGATACCTCTGAACCTCATATTTTCAAAACTTTTACTAAAGGCAAAGAGAAAGCTATTGGGTGTTCTCACTGTGGCAAGCTTGGACACAATGTGGCTCAGTGTAAACACAAGGGAAAAGCAAAACCCAAATCTAACAAGAAAGGACCCAAAAGAATATGGGTACCTAAGAACTTGATCATTCCTGTTGCAGATGTGTTTAACAGGACAAAGGATACCCCACAAATGGTACCTAGACAGTGGGTGCTCGCGACACATGACGGGAGAAAGGTCTTTGTTCCAAAACCTTAGGCCCAGAGCAGGAGGTGTGGTCACCTTTGGTGGAAATCAGCAAGGGAAGATCACAGGAATAGGGACTGTAGGTATCTCTCCTCTATCCCTTATTAAGAATGTTCTTCTAGTAGAGGGACTTCAGCACAATTTACTGAGCATAAGTCAATTGTGTGATAGTGGATATGTGGTTTCCTTTACTAAAGAAGGATGTATAGTCAAAGACTCTCGTGATCAAATTCTTTTTACTGCTAAGAGACACAACAATGTGTATAAAATTGATCTAGAGGATTTGGAAAGTCAAAATGTAAAATGTTTTCTCTCTGTTGAAGATGAAAAACAGATTTGGCATCAAAGACTTGGACATGCCAGCTTGAGATTGATCTCAAAGTTAGCAAAACACAATTTTGTTAAAGGACTGCCAAAGCTTTCTTACAAATCTGACATTTTATGTGAAACTGTCTGAAAGGAAAACAAACAAGACACTCTTTTCAGAGCAAGGATGTTGTTTCCACTAGCAGACCTTTAGAATTGTTACATATTGACTTGTTTGGTCCTATTAGAACAGAAAGCATTAGTGGTAAGAAATATGGTTTGGTCATTGTTGATGACTATTCTAGATTCACATGGGTGTTATTCCTAAGAAGCAAGGATGAGACTTTCAGGAATTTCACAATATTCTGCAAGAAGGTACATAATGAAAAAGGATTCTGTATATCTGCTATCAGAAGTGATTATGGTGGAGAGTTTGAGAATGCAAACTTTCAACTGTTCTGTGATGAGAATGAGATCTCACACAATTTCTCTGTGGCAAGAACACCTCAGCAAAATGGAGTTGTTCAGAGAAAGAACAGAAGCTTGCAAGAAATGGGAAGAACCATGCTCAATTCATGCAATCTACCAAGATCTTTCTAGGCAGAAGCTATTAACACAGCTTGCTACCTTCAAAACAGAATATTGGTAAGACCAATTCTGAAAAAGACTCCTTATGAATTGTGGAAGGGAAGAAAACCCAACATCAACATATCATATTTCCACACCTTTGGTTGTGAGTGTTTTATACTCAACAACAAGGATGATCTTGGAAAATTTGATGCAAAATCTGACAATGGAATTTTCATAGGATATTCTGAAACATCTAAAGCCTATAGAGTATATAACTCTAGAACTTTAATTGTAGAGGAATCAATCCATGTTAAATTTAATGACAAGAAAGAGACTGATAGGGAATTATCAGATCTAGAAGATGACTTTGCAGGAATGGAGCTGAATAATCATGACATCATCAAGAATGAACAGGTGTCTGAAGCACCATCTGTCATTGAACCTCTTCAGACCAATGTTGAGTCTCAGACTGATTTGATATCACCTCAGAAACCTGACTAGAGATACAAATCACATCATCCAAAAGAGCAAATCATTGGCAGCACTTCAGAAGGAGTTAAGACAATATCAAAATTCAAGAATCTGAATTCTCTTGCTCTCCTGTCTGAAATTGAGCCGAAGAACATTGATGAAGCTCTGCATGATGAAGGGTGGATTCTAGCCATGCAAGAGGAGCTAAACCAATTTGCTAGGAGTGATGTCTGGACACTTGTTCCTAAACCCCATGGGAAAACAATTATTGGAACCAAATGGGTGTTCAGAAACAAGCTGTCTGAAGAAGGAAAAGTGGTCAGAAACAAAGCAAGATTGGTGGCTCAAGGGTACAATCAACAAGAAGGTATTGACTTCACTGAAACCTTTGCCCCTGTTGCTAGATTAGAAGCAATTAGGATTCTTCTCTCTTATGCTGTAAATAATGGCATCAAACTATATCAAATGGATGTCAAAAGTGTCTTCCTCAATGGTTTCATTGAAGAAGAAGTTTTTGTTAGACAACCCCCTGGTTTTGAAGACACTGCTTTTCCTGATCATGTTTTCAAATTGAAAAAGGCTCTTTATGGTCTGAAACAAGCTTCAAGAGCATGGTATGACAGACTGAGCAGTTTTCTTATCAAAAATGGTTTTGAAAGAGGAAAAGTAGATACCACCCTTTTCAGAAAACAGTCTAACAAAGATTTTATACTTGTTCAGATATATGTTGATTACATTATATTTGGTTCAACTGATTCTTCTCTGTGCAAGGAGTTTTCTGAGTTGATGCAATCAGAATTTGAAATGAGTTTAATGGGAGAACTAAAATTTTTCTTGGGACTTCAAATTAAGCAAGATTTTGATTGTATATGGATCCATCAAGAAAAATATACAAAAGAAATGCTTAAGAAGTTCAACATGAGTGATTGCAAACCCATGTCAACTCCTATGCATCCCTATGCATCTTTGAGCAAAGATGACAAAGAAGAACCAATGAATCAAACTTTGTATAGAGGAATGATTGACTCTTTGTTGTATCTAACAGCAAGTAGACCTGACATAATGTTCAGTGTTTGTCTTTGTGCTATATTTCAATGAGATCCAAGAATTACTCATTACAAAGCTGTTTAAAAGAATTTTTAGATATCTGAAAGATACTACTAATCTTGGTCTATGCTATAAAAGGAGCAAAAGATTGCAGGTTAATAGGATACTGTGATGCTGACTTTGTTGGAGATAGAATAGAAAGAAAGAGCACCAGTGAAGGATGTCATTTCTTTGGAAATAACATGATCAGCTGGTCAAGCAAAAGGCAAAGCACCATTGCTTTATCAACAGCAGAAGCAGAGTATATATCAGCAGCCAGTTGTTGTTCACAACTGCTATGGGTTAAGTATCAGCTTGAGGATTTTAATATTCCTATCTCTGCTATACATGTTCTTTGTGATAATACCAGTGCAATTAATTTATCCAAAAATCCCATTCAACATTCTAGGGCAAAGCATATAGAAATCAAACATCATTTCATTAGAGACTGTGTTCAGAAAGGTGTTTTTGATATTCAGTTCATTGACACAGAGCATCAATGGGCAGATATATTCACAAAACCCCTGGCTGAAGATAGATCTAAGTTCATATGCAACAACTTAAATATACATGCATTCTCTAAAAATTAATTGTGTCTGATATTATTATGTTATCTGAAATTTTTAGTGCGTCTGAAATTTCAGTGTGTCTGAAACAGTGACATGTCTGAAATTTTAGGTTATCTGAAATTTATTTGTGTCTGAAATTTTTACCTATCTGAAGTAACTGGCTGACATGGCTATCTGAGACGGTTGAATTCCTTCTTTTAAAGTTTTTGTCTCTTCCACTTCGCACGTTACCCGAAGTCTGCGCAGCCGGTACAAGGCATCATTGCATCATGGGTCTATAAATGCAGGAGTAAGTGTGTCGAGGAAGCCTTACACTCTCTTTCCTCAATACTCAGTTTGATCTTCTTCACTGCTCAAGCAACCTTTTTCTCTCAAAGTTTCCCTGCAACTCAACAATGGCACCCAAGAAGACCGCTGGTTCTGGTGGAAATGTGGTTAGATCAAAGGGAGTGAATCTTGACGAGCTTCGCAACATTGGCATGGATTTGGTTGAGGAATTTGATGCAGCTGGGTGGACTTCTTTCTTCGACCACATTAACTGTCAATGGCATGAACAAAGCGTGGTGGATTTCTGGTCCTCTGTTCGAGGAATACCTAATTCTAAGGGAGTGTATAAAAACATCAAAGCCTCTGCTCTAGGGGTTTCCGTCTTTGTTGATCAAGGCATTCTCTCCACAATCACTGATGTTAAGGCTGAAGGTGCAACCTTCATTCCTCGGTGGGAGATGAAGAATGGTGGGCACAAGCTGTTTACAAAGATGTTGTATGGAACAGAAGAACCCGAAAGCCTGGATTCCAAGTTCTTGCTAGAGAAGGTCAGAGTTCTTCATGCTATCTTAGGGTGTGCAATAATCTCGAAGAGTGGAAGCAGAAACCATGTCTCAGAATTGGAAAGGTTATGTCTGATTCACCTGCTTCAGAAGCAGAAAGTCAATCTCTGAAGCATTATCATGTTCCATATGCAGAAGAAGATTCGAGACTCTGCTAGAAATCTTCCCCACAACACTCTCATCGTGAAGGTACTTATGCATTTTAAGGTACCTGTTGAAAGGTTATGTGACCATAAATCTCCGGTGTTCTTTGGTGAGTCAAACTTGAAAAGCATGGGAATCAAGCTCACTCCACGACCTCCATCTCCTACTCTGAAGGAGAGTGCTCTTTTGGAGAAGGCCTCAAGAAGAGGAACCACTCTTGAGATTCTTGAGAAAGAGCTTCAGGGGGATATCAGAAAAGATGAGTTCAAGCCTTCCAAGCCATCCCCTCATCTGAAAAGGAAGAAGCTCCCTGTCAGGAGTTCAGCAAAGGTGCCTCTAGAAGCTATGGACTTGCACACTCAGACATCTGAACCTGTTCAGAAGGCTTTGCAAAAGTCATCTGAAATTGTGAGTCAGGGTTCTGAAGGTGTACGAACTCTTACTCTTAAGCCTACTTCTGAAACAGAAAGAAAGGCTCATGAGGAAGAGGTGGCTGAGATTGTTGATCCTGAAGCTTTGGCAGCAGCACCTCTGGCTGCATGTCCTTCTGATCCTGAGCTTATTCGGGTAGTAGCCCTTGCTACAACTTTGGAGAATGAAGAAATGGAGAAGAAGGATGAGCAAGAAAAGACTGATTATGCTCTTGCAGTAGCCTCTCATCTAGCTCTTGCTGAAGATGAAAGGCTAGCTTCCATTGCTCAAGAGACCAAGAAGAGAAAAAGATCCAGTGCACAGCAAAGAAGGAGAACAAAAACAAAGTTATTTCAGCTAGCTCCTGAACCCTCTATTAGGATTACAAGGAGCATTGCAAGTCAGCTGGAGGAAATGGATGAGGCTGGAAAGTATCAAAACTTTGTCAAAGTAAACCTGTTTTTCAAGAAGAGAAGAGAAGAGAAGCAAGCTGAAAAGGAAAAGGAGAGGGAACCTGAGAAAGCTAAACCTCCTCAGAAAAGGCTCAGGGTAAGGTTTGATAATGTGACCCCATCACCACCTTCATCACCTGAGAAGAAAATAGTAGAGGAGAAAGAAGAAGAAGCACTTCCATCACCTCCCTCATCACCACTTTCTTCACCTTCATCATCTTCAGAATCCACTCAGTTTGAAGACCCCACAGATAAACATCAGCAAGGTGACAGCTCTGAAGTATGGAAAGGAAGCATGCTGCCTGCGCATATAAGGCTAGGACCCAAAAGTAGGGACTTCTTCACAGAGCCTACATTTGATCCTTATGCTTTTCCTCTCACTCAACACCAATTTGATGCAGCTGCTGAAGTACCCCACAAAAAGTATGAGGAACCTTTCAGTGAGAGGGTCAGAGTCCCCAAGTTCCCCAACTTATTTGAAGAGCTGCAGTTTTTCAGAAATGAACCATCCATCTCTCTTCACCATGGCCTTATCAAGCACACTATTGATGAAGAAAGGGCAAAGTATCAAGGCAGTTCAGATCAATATTACTCAGGCTAGATTGAAAAGATCAGAAAGGGTGCAGTTCCACCTGCTCATAAGTGGGCTCCACTTAACCCCTTCTCTGGTGACTCCCTCAGGTTGTCTAATGATGAATAGTGTTTTGTCAGACAACTGTCTACTGAAGCTGAACTTTTTGAGAGGGACTACTTGAAGTCAGTAGGTATGAGAGGCTATAGGCCACCTAGAACAATCTCCATCAGGCCAACCACAGAGATTCTGGTGCAACCTGACAGGATTGTTCCTAGGTACCCCCTGGAAGAAGGCCCTGCTGACAAGTTCAAGGAACCTAAAGCTTATCCAGATCTCCAGAAACCTTTAACTTCAACAGAATGGAAGGAGCTACCTGCTCGGTTCAAAAGACAATGTGGAGGTTTAGATCACAGCTACAGGGATAGGGTATGGTTATCCCACTGGAAGATCAGAGAGGATGTTGGATCCTCTTTTGGATCTGCAGGACCAGATGATGACTCCATCATAGGCTATGGTGTCTCCACCAATGTGCTGTATCAGTATATCAGAGGCAGATTCCCCATGTCTGAACCCTTTAATGAGGACTGGAAGCTAATCTGCCCTATCAGAACTTTCTTCTTTCCTGTGAGTCATCTAGAAGATTATGGGTTGCATCCAGGATTCAATCAGCTCAGATTCGTTTGCAGGCACATTCAGATCATTCTATATGAAGTAGAACTGAATCTTGAGGAAGAGAACAGGAAGCTGAGGCATCAAGTGAAGAGCTTGGAGAAAAGAAATGCTACTCTTGTTGCTAAGCAAGATCAAATCCTTCAAGAGCAACAACACATCAGAACTGGGCAAGAAGAATTGAAGACTGCTGTCATTTCTCAGATTGACAAGGCAAAGGAAGAATTGTTCTCGTTTATGAAAGAGGCCTTGCTGAAGAAAGATGGATAGTCTATGATGTTTAGCCATGTTTAGTGTTAACTTCATTTTGAGTGCTTAATTTCTGTTATGTGAACTTCATGTTTGGTGTTTAATTTTTTTTGTGAACTCTTTTTGCTGGATAATATATTCTGTTTGTTCTCATGAATGCTGGTATCTCAATGTTGTGATTATATTACTGTGATTATTTTGCAGTCATGCTCTGAAATTCCCTTTTGATTGATGACAAAAGGGGGAGTATTAAAACTAACAAAATCTGAAGTAATTACAGGTCTCAGGGGGAGTATTTGATAAGAGTTTGTCTTGAGAGATCTCTATCTGAGGAGGAGTTATTTTTTTAAGTTTATTTTATTTTAAAAAAAAACTCCTTTCAGATTTCTTTATTTTAAACAAATTTGTCATTATTAAAAAGGGGGAGAATGTTGAGTCTAAAAAATATCATAAGGAAAATTATGATGTTTTAGATAGCTCACTTCTCAAGTTTTAATGCTTAACAAATTTGGGTTAAAATACTTATCATAGATACATAAATGTTTAATGACTTATCTATGATTTCAGCAAGCCATTCTGAACGTATAAAGACTGTCTAAAGTGCTTTCAACCTGTCTAAAGTGGAAAAGCCTTCTGAAGGTTCAACCTTTCTGAAGTGTTGAAGTCGTCTGAAGTGTTCAACCTGTCTGAAGTGTTGAAGCCGTCTGAAGTGCGCAACCCGTCTGAAGTGTTGAAGCCGTCTGAAGTCTCATTAATGACGTGGCACTCTTTGCTGAAGTATGTGAAGACATCTCTGAAGTTCTGTTGAGTCAAGCGTTCTCTGCTGCACGTACCTTTTCAAACATATTTATGGCAAGGAACACAGAGACCTTTCCTGGTATATTTGAATTTCATACACCACTGAGGAAATCCCTGCAACGCAACCTTTGCAGCAACAACAGTGGCAGCTTTATGGCAGCAGCAACCTGGTACTGTGTGTCAAAAATAATCAGAACTCTCAGAAGCATGTCTCACAACGGATTAAATAGCATTCAATGCTATCTCTAAACGGTGGTATTTCAATGGATTGAAGATTGGTTATAAATAGCCCTTCATGAAGACCATCAAGAGAGAACTGCATATACAAGAAAGTCTAAGAGATATCACACTGCAAGTTTTTCTGTAAAAACACTCTGATTTCATATTCATTGTACATCATTTGTATATCCTGAGTATACCTCAGTTTTTATTTTACATCGTCTCTGTTTAAGCTTCAAACTTGTGTGGTTTAAAAGCTTAGACATATCTCTTTGTAAAAATTGTCTTTGAGCCTGGAGAGGCTTGTCTTTAAAAGAATACTTGGTTATAGAGCCTGAAGAGGCTTGACTGTAAAAGAATACTTGTAATCTTGGTGAAGATTAAGAGAAAATCCAAGTGCTAGTTGGCATTGGGACTGGACGTAGTTCACAGTGGTAGTGAGTGAACCAGGATAAATTCCTTGGCTAAGTTTTCTATCCCTTATCTATTGTCAATTTATTTATACTAACCAAAGGGTGTTGAAAATTGTTCTGATAATTTTAATAAAGCAAGAAACCTTTTTAGAGATCTTTTCAGAATCCTTCTTAAGAAACTTCAGACAACCTCTTAAACCTGTCTGAAACTGTTGTAAACTTAACCGTTTGCGAAAAGCTTCCATAAATTATTAAGAAACACTATTCAACCCCCCTTCTAGTGTTTCCCTGTGTTTCTACACCATTCAAGTACCTTGAGCCTATAATGCACTTTACCAACAAGAGAGAATTAGTGAGGCATGCAATAACTCGATTTGCCACATCCTTCCTCACTTTGGAAAGGATTGATCATAAGGAGAAAGCAAATCTGAGAAAAGCATTTTTAGGGATGAAAGTGATGATGAGACACTTAATTGGGAAGCTATTTATAGGATTTCAGAAGTTGGAGAGCCTAGAACTTATACTAGGCAAAGAACTAAAAAGAGAAAGGAAACCCCTAGTAGTGCAGCTGCTACATCTAAAACAAAGGGGTTGACTAGTGCATCTTTATCCAAAAGGGTAAAAGAGACGGTGGTTGAAGTAGAAGATGATTCAGGTTTGGAAGAATTAGAAGAAAAATTAAAAGATAGTGATTTTAAGGATTCAAAAATAGAAGTTGAAGGATATGACTCATTATCTGACAATGAGAATGATGATTATATTGGGGAAGGGGAGGAGAATAAATAGTTCCTTTGTCTTTTATGTTTCATCTTTTTTATGTTTATGTTTTTTGCAATCACTACTTAGTATTATCATTATTTTGTTTTGAACATTTGAGATTTTGAATTAATATTATCACTTTTTATACTGCTTATTTTTATTTTTATGCAGGTTATTTTTATCTATATACAACATAATTTTTTACATATATAATTAATATATTTCAATTGCTATATAACTTTCGCTATTTTCCCGCTACGCTATCCGCTATTTCACATAGAGATTTTTGAATTTCCGCGATCCGCTATTGACAACAATGATTAGAAGGACTAAAAAAGTTAGGGTTTGGAGTTCTTACGTTTCAGAATTTGCACCTCCAAAATTGTTCTCCAGGATTAGATGTTAGTAAAAGCAATTCCTCCGCACATTTACACATAAATCGTTGGGAGAAACATGATGATGATGATGATGATGATGATTTCATTCTGCAAAAAAATTCTGCAAACAAGTTCAGCCATTTCAAATCTAGAACATTGGAATACAAGTTGAAGAACAAATACTTGCTACCAAGTACAATTTTGATTGAGGTAAGGAGTGATTGTCCATATTTGCAAGGATGGAACACTATAGGGTTGTTGAGAGTTGGAAGAATTGATAATGAAACTCAAAAATGGCAAAATGGGGTTGAAGACGAGAAGAAAGTTACTTTGATAGAGAGAGGTGTCTCATAGAAAGAATTATTTTTTGATTTCTTGGTTTGGAAAAAAAAAATTCATTTTTTGCAATAAAATGAATTATAAAACTAATTTATTGACACATTAAATGTCACGTAAGTCTAAGAAAGTTAGATCAATAAATATGTTAATGACCACGTCAAAACTATATTAATTGAATTTAACAACGAGAACTATTTTAAAAAGAATGATTTTAGGGGGACGAAAAACTTTAAAAAAAAATTTAAAAGAACTAAAATAAAAATAAATGTATTTTAGACGGAGAAAAACATATTTAAGTCTTATCCTTATCATCATCCATTAAAAAATTGATTTCATCCATTAAAAAATTGATATTGTGGACTCTCATATGCTAACTTTCATGGTATCTTGTGCATAGAGGCGGGAGTTTCAAGTCCTTCTGTTATAAAAATCCATGCTATTCTCTGATACATGAGTCCATCACGTGCAAAACAGAATAATGATATTTGCATAAGCTTACACACTTGTCACATTCTCACTCAAGCTATCTTGGTCCCGCTGTAACATGACTTGAGTATCTTAAATTATGTACATGCCACATATAGTTTATGTATATTTTCCCTGCAATGGATTAGGTATATGATAAAAAAAATACAACTGAATTTGACAGTGCAACAGGCATGCTAAAACAATCAAGCTTGTCATCTAGCATTGTTATTATCATTAACAATGAAAACATACTTTTAGCATATTGATTTTGATCAAAATCATGTTATAACCATGTATCACTATCAGTCCAACATTATTTAAAGTAAAGTTTCACATTTGTAACGTTATTTTGATATTATCTAAACATGCTATTTTTCAAGTTACATATAAGGTTAAAAGTACAACCAAGACATTTGTAAAGCACTACTAAATATGATAATTCTGGAATTGAATCAACATTATTTCCTTTCTTTTTACAACTCAAAAAAATATACATGTTTCCGATTTAGTAACGCTACTTCCTAGAAGCTGGATATTCATTTATTAACAGCATGATTAATACTTCTTTTACAATCATTAATTTAACTACTAAATTAAGTTAGTGATAAACAATGTTTATTTATTTTTATGAGAAATTATTCACTTTTTAGTACGTTGTAAATAGACTCCAAGTCTCAAATCTTGCATGAATGTGACTTTCAATAATGAATGCACTAATTAATGTCTTTGTCAATCATGGCCCGCCTCATTCAATTCCCATTGTACCTATTCAAGATGGAAACTATGTTGTTTCTAGACAAATGTTCCTCTCAATACCATATATGCTGTATATGCAAAGTATATCTGCCATACAAAAATATCTTGCAGTAAATTGAATACAACATTTTTGCAATAAACTGAATGAACCAAAGTATTAATTAAGCCAAATAAGAAATAAACAAAACTACTATTTGGTTAGGACGTCAAGGAAAGGAAAAAAAGGAAACAACATATTACTGACTCTAAAGAACTTCAAGCATTCTATCAAGGCAATGGCAAAGACTTGGGAGTCCAAAAGCAGTAAATAACACAAAGTACTTATATAATGCACTTACTATAAACCATTATTGAAGTTGTTCATATATAGTGAGTAAATTAGTTACTCAGTTCATGACCACAGATTCTAAAAGGTTCTTCAATCTCTAATGAAAGCTGTGGATATACCTACTTTTCATGCACTAATGACTTCAGAAAGTTCCTAACTACATAAAGTTCTAAAAACCAAACCTTTTGCCATCTTTCTGTGATTAAAAACTATATAAACCTTCTTACATGTATCATTAAACTTTTGTTAATTCCACCAATTCCAATGTACTTGCCGGAGACTTAGACTAAACTGCTGAGCTAGGTGAGAGAATACTTCAATGGAAGGACTGTATTATGAGTCAAAAGAAAGTTGCTGCCTTTGGCCTGGGTCTGTTGTAACTATATTTCTCCTGTATGTGTTTTTGAAACTATATCACTGCCTAAATCCCACTCTCTACATTGGAAATGAAAATGGACTGTCTGGAAGATCAAATCCTTGGTTGCTGCATTAAAGTACAAAAGCAAATAAATAAATAACATCATCCATAGTTAACAAAATATGAATTGTGTCAAGAAAACTCTAGCAGCCATACTGCATGTTTGGAAACAAATAATGTCATCCACTCTGAACTTGTGAACAAGCAGAAGTAAATTCTAGAGAGTATCTCAAATGAGTTTAATTAGTATACACTGTCATCCAATGATGTGCTGCCACATCATTTAATGAGCATGACATCTCATGTGTTATTAAACTCATTAAATGATGTGGCAGCACATCGGATAACAGTGTAATTACACTGTCAGTGTATATATATTAAATCCATCTCAAATTTGCTATTTGAGAGGAAGAATGGTATTATATTATTGCTTAAATGACCAAAGGAAGAAATTATTGCTTATGGAGGTTTGGTCAAGGTATAAAGAATATACTAGAATGAGTAGAAAATATATAACAGGCATGGCAGGAGATTGTTGGAGAGTAAAAAAAAAATCTATATGAAATTGATGCATAGCATACCTGTTCTCATCAGAGGAATTGGTATCTGTATGCTTAGGATTGTCACTCAGCGCAAAGCTGAAAGATTCTGCAGGCCGGAAATTGAAATGATCTGCATGAGAAATCATTCCAATCAGTACATCAAAGAAGGATAGGTATGAGTACAACATACTGAAACCTCATAAGCAAAAATGTAATCAGTATTATTACACACCATCTGAAACTCTTATCCCATCCATGGAGAAGCCAAAACGAGGTGAACTAGACAAAGTGTTTTGAGCAAAGTGCAGCTCTGCAAGACGTCTCCTCTGAAATTCAAGGGCTCGTTCCTGCTCTTCAATCAGCTGTCTCCTTAGAGATCTATGGTTCCCATAACTTCTTGGAACTACATAAATTGTGCATTAGATTGTACAAAGGCTTCACCAATAAAAGAGAGCAAAAAGAAGGCAAAGCACACATCACAAAAATAATTTAAAACACTTAAATAACTTGAATGAGAAAGGTAATCATAGAGGTAAGCTATAAACTGTTTTAAATTGTTAACATAAGAAATAATTTAGGTTCCAAACTAGATGTATCATACTTGAGTTAAGCTCAGAGTCCATGTCTACATAGTGTGGTGAACAATAAACAGAGTGCTCAATTCTATCTTGGTACTTCCTGCATCAAAATTGAAATCCACACAGAAATTAATATGCAAAAGAGACATTCAATATACCACATTTGTTTAAAGAATATACAGAGAGAATAGACTAGTTTTCAAACTTCAAATCCATAACTTCACATGTTTTAGGTTTATGGTTTGTATCTGTTAGGTAGTGAGGGGAGCCTAAACCACCGGGGAAACCTCCAACGAGTAAATCACACAAGTGAGCTAGACACCACATCCAACCCAAAACCTTAAGGTATTAGGTTTATGGGTCTTGGTTGTCTTGCCACTTATATATTGCGAAATTTGCTCATTCCTATTCAATGTAGGACTAACACTTGATATCCCTATAGTATTTTACAGAGACAAAAGATGCAACACCCCTGAAACTTGAATATTGGTATAAATAGGAGGAATGAGAGGGACAAGCAGGAAGAACTAAGAACTAAGAACCAGAGAATCAACACCAAGGAATAGGTTTTCATCAAAAGTATAAGCTTTCATTTTGCAACAACATGAACTAAAAATAATTATACTTAAAGGATTGAATGAGAAATCAAAAGGAAACAAAAGGAGAAGACAAGAAATTCACCTTTCACTCTTTGCTTTCTCACGGTAAGGTTTGACAAGCACCCGAGAGCCATGAACATAGTGGGGATTCCCTGTGTCCAAAATTGTTTTAACAGTTTCTGGATCAACAAATGTCACAAATCCAAACATCCTTCTCTGCTGGCAAGGAATCCTAACATCTTCAACACAGCCAAATGTGCTGCAAAAGAAAATTTTGTAAAAGCAACTCATTTACACAAAAAAAATAATTAGCTACAAAGAAGCTTGAAATACAATGTCACGCCAAAAATGGAATTTACTTGAAGTAGTTTGAGACATCCTCCTCTGTGAAAGTGCTGTCAGCTGGAAATGTCAAATATATCTGTCTTGCTGCACTTATATTGTCTCCCTTTCGAAGGTATTTTGGAGCATCTTCTGCCAGAACCACTACATGCTGCCCATGGGGCCTGCAAATATACCATGAAATACATTCAAACTAGAGTAAGAGACATTCAATAACCAATACATAAGAATACATGTAAAAAGTTTATAGATTTCACCTGTCTATCACCAAAATACTATCTTTCAGTTTTGCAAGAAGCCTTGTCAAACTATAGCCAGCCTTACCATGCCTTTGGCTCTCAGTTAAATAACCATCTGCCTGCAGTACCTTTTTATACTTATCATAGTATGCCATTGGTAGAGAAGCAATTGACATTGGATTGCCTTTCTTTTGTTTTAGGAGCTCAATAATTTCTGACTTTAACTGTGCTAGTGATCCTGGTGAAATCACCTGATCATCATTCATAGCATCATTTCCATACATCATAGAGAAGCTCTCAGGAAGAACTTGCCCATGATAGTATCTACAGCTAGTTCCATGCTTACAGTATCCTTTGTTGAAATAGTGACATATCTTGAATGGAGATTCAGACAAGCCTGAAAACCTTCTGCCAGGTTTTCCACCCAAATTGGCTGCAGAAGCATCTAAGCCATAGTAATCATTGGCAATCCGCCCAGTTCCAGTATTTACATTATCTAAATGATGGTGATGATTCTCCAAATTGAACAACTGTGTCTGTTTCTGAAGTTCTGAGATGGAATCCAAGTAATTCATTGCTATATATTCAGGACTAGTATTGCTAACAGGCAGTGGATCCCAATAGGGAGAGGGAAGCTGGAAGCTTGGTGGTGAAGTAGGAGTTCTTGGGGAGATTACTGAAAAATGGCTTAAAGCTTGTTTAGGGTTGACAGGAAGTGAAATTGGAAGTATGGCTGATTTAACAGTCACCCTTTGAAGATTAGTTTTGGCCTTAAATGCCACTTCACGGATGAAATGGTCAGGGCAAGAAGCCAATTTAGCCATTTCTTGCTCACCATTGTCTTGCAAAAGGAGATAGCCAATTATCTTTGTAGCATGCTCAGGCTCAAATTTCTGAATTTTATCAAATACAATCCTTGTGTAATCTGAAATATCCATAACTCTTACCTAGTAACTGAGAAAAACCAAAAGACTACAGCTCAGAGAACAAAAAACTTAAACTTAACACTATCATCAAAGATTTTGCATAAAACAATTGGAAAAGAAAAAAAAAAAAAAAACATGGCAAATGACTATATACATAAATAACAAATAGTATAACTTCTGAGATAGTAACAAACACAACAGGAAAAAAAAAATTGTTATTAGACATACCAGGAATTGAGTTATAAATAACCTAGCACGACACTAAAAGGGTTAGATTCTTAAAATGGAAAAATACTCCAATGTGCTCCTCAATTTTCTAAGTCACCACCCAAAAAAGGAATAATTTTTAATGCAGAGCAGAAATGGGTCTTGCTCTTGATATGGAAATGGCAGAAAAAACGCTCAGAAATTACCATATAGAGAAGAAATTATTACAATAAAATGAACCAACATTTGCAAACTGAAAACCAGCACTAGCATTTCAACATTGGAGTTCAAAGGTACAAAATTTTTGCAAGAAAGAGAAAAGTTGGTTTAATCTCAAACACCATTTTTCCAAATCAACAATAAAAAATAAACATGTAAATAAACAAAATCTTCCAAGCTGCATACCCATCAAAAAGCAGAAGGAGATAAAGAGTACTGCAAGAGTTTCTAGAACCAGTCTTTTTATCTGTCTCTACACAAAGAAACTCAGCCCTTCAGGTACATTCAGAGAGCCATATCATCCTAATCCATAAAGCAAAGCAAAATGCTTTTGAAAAAGGTTTAGAATCCAGAGAGTAGCAATGACCAATTGATGGTTCTCTCTCTTTTTTTCTGTTAAATCAAATAGTTAAACCCGGGAGTAACCCCAACACAACACACACTCTAGCACTTCACTGAAATGTAACTCCTCAGTTTTAAACTTTCTTTGAAAAAATACACTTAGCTGTCAAATAAGCACAGATTTGAGGCAAAATATTTTGCTTAATCCTAGAATATCATAACTGCTTAGAACTGAACTGCCTCCTAAATTACTAAAAACACCCTCCTTTTCCTTTGCTTTTGTTTTTTTTGCCTTTAACTCTCTCATTTTCCTTTTTTTAAGAAAATAACGTGCTAAATTTAGGACTTTAACTCTTCAACTGCACAGCAAAGTCGGCAATATCATGTGTGTATACAACAACTCTTCAGTTTTGAATGCCACATAGGTGAAAGTTTGATATTTTAAAAACAAATGTGAATAAAAAAAAAACTTTAGTGTATGTTGGAAATGAAAATTTTGTATGAAAAATCCGTTTTTTATTGAAAGAAAAGAAACCATCACCAATTTAGCATATATATTTATTGAGGAGGGTTCAAATTACAGCAGTGTAAGTTACACCAAGTATTACACCGCTGAATAATTTTTTAATGGATCAATGTATTGAGTAATTCACCGTTGGATTGAAAGTTATTATCATATAGATCATACATATAAAATTTTACATTAATCTGAAATTATTTGATATGTCATTGAGATGTCTCAAGATTAACATTATATATACATTTGAAATATATGAAAAAAAATCCAACCGTTTGATTATCAAGTTATTGGCGTCAAAATTTTATGAAATTTGACACATATAATCATCATGATGAATAAAACATAATTCAACGGTTGGATTACTAAAAAACACAATCGATTTGTAGTTATCAGCGGGGTAATACTTGGTGTAACTTACACTGGTGTAATTTGAACCCTCCTCATATTTATTTTACAAGTTGAGAGGTTCAAAATAAAGTTAAAAATTTGTATTTGGTAATTTTCTATTGAAAAAAATGTAGGTTTTTAAATTTTCACACTTTATTACATGTTTGAAAAAGTAAAAAAAAAAACTTACTTTTCTATTTACAAAAATTACATTTTGAAGTGGGATCCATAAAATAATATTTCTATCTTATCAGTTTTTAAATTTATTCTTACAATATCATTTCCAAAAGTAAACTTATTCTCTCAAACTTAATTTTACCAAATTTAAATTTATTAAACTTGAATCTATCAAGTGTTGAAACAAATGGACCGAAAAGGATAGTTAGTATATCAAAATGATGATTAAATAAGGAGATGGAGGCAGGTTGAATGTGGAGCATTGGATATGATCCTTGAGATTCAGAAACTCAAATCTTGTAGAGCGGGGACCATGGGAGGGAAAATATAGACCTTGGAAAGAGGCTAAGGCTTGGTTGTGGTGGAACATTTCAATTTGCTTGGGAGGGAACACAACCACAGAATAGGACAATGCCACATCTTGGAGAGAATTGAAGTTGCATAAATAAATCCAGTGTCACACAACCAACTTGATGAAAAGGTCCACACTTTACCCTCCATGTGTTCTTTGTCATGGTAAATGGGGCCCATTGTTTTTCTGGGAGGGGCCACAACATCCAAGAGTTTTATTACTTACTTACTAGGTTCTTATTGTTTTGTTGGTTATATTATTATATACTTATATACCTTTACCTCAGGGTATGAAATGAATGGCAACAAATCTTGAATCTTATCTTTTCGGGACATTGCTTAATTTGTGGCCAATATAGTCAATGGAATTGATTTTTGTTTTTGTGCTATATAAGGTTAATTGGTCGAATATTTTATCAGTCAAATATAATCTTGAGCTTGATTTATATCATTGAATATTCTTTTTTACTTATAACAAGTTTATATAAAATGGGTTAATTTTAATAATATAATATACACATGTTTTTTTTTGGTAAAGATACACATGTTGTTATATATTAATTTAGGTTTTTTATTATTCAATGACATAACTTGTTTCTTTTTTAAGGTATAATAACAGATGGCGTAAAGCAAATGAACTAGAAAGAAACAGAACATGCTGAGCATAATCAACCATAAATAATTGTAAGAATGAAATTTCTGCACTCCTATCTGTAAACTAAAAAATACATGTGAACTTGTGGTTAATCTGATTTCAGTCGTTTTAAATTACATGCAATTCTAAATAATTGTGCTCTAAAACCGGTATGTTTATTAATGAGCGGTATTCTTTTATGCATGGATAGCATTACTCTTCCGTAACAACTGAAAAAAAAAAAAATGCGGTTGGGATTTACTTATTAAATAATGAATAATGATTTATTCTTTTGATTGACTTGTTTGTTTAACTTGGTTTTGCTCAAGATTAATGTCATTTTCTATGCATTTATTAAATACAAATATAGTCGGACGTGTATATATGCAAATATTCCGAGAGTTCTATTGATGATTGAATATTGGGTCGATTTCCATTTAGAAGAAGCTTCTAACTCTTTTTTTATATTTATTTATTTAGAATGTGGCTCACCACTCACACCCAAAAGCTCTTATTCTTATGATGGTGTTTTATTCCAAACACCCCTTATATGTTCGAGTGTGAAACTTAGATTTAGATGTTTCATGGATTAATTCAGACTTGGAACTAAAATTTGGTTCTATTCAGTCCATGGAGTATGAGTACCTGTAAAGACACCCTGACGTTCAAGTAAGTCTGAACTCTAACAGAGCAAGGTAATTAATGCTTACCTGACCTCAGATATTACCGGTATTTATAGGAGAATATTTGGGATTTGGGCCTTGAACTTTAACCCATGAGACGTGATTCAGTATAGGATTGTACAGATCCGTCCATGATGCTCCCAAATTAGGGTCAACTTTACCATGTTTTATGGGTTGAGCGGACTTGCACTCTTGGGCTAACTTTGTGTACCCTGGTTTCTGCCTGACCGACTTATATTCTTGGGTTGACTCCGTATACTTGATGATTTCTAGACCTTATTGGGCTCACTTGGGCAGACCTAATACCAATAGCCTGTGACACTAATATGTGTATAATAATAATATATACCTGAAAAGGTGTAGTATCACGGATAATAACTTCAGCATCTAGTAGCATATACACTTTCCAAAACTGTTGAACTACTGTCATTGACACTTATTATTATACACCATTGAATTTTCTAAAAAACTTCCACAATGGAAGAATTTTATTCTCATCAGAAATTTTTAGTCAAGCTTTGAAGTTGCAAAATTTGTGAAATTGGATTATATTGTATGGAAAAAATTTCATTTTTTCGGTCCAACTTTATAAAGACTTAAAGTAAAGAGTATACGCACTACAACATTTTTTATTTTAGACAACAATAGAAAATCGTGGCCAAAGATACTAAAGCCGTGGGAAAAATTTTTAGGCAACGGTTTTACGGGAGTGGTTTTTGCGGCCGATAGGCAACGATTTTTTCATTTTAGCAACGAAAATTTAAAACTGTTGCCTAAATTAAGGGAATAGGCTAAGTTTTTTAACCATTGTCTAAAAGAAAGGAATAAGCCAGATTTTTAGAATGACAAATAAAAATTCTTAAAATGGCTACGGTAGGATTTGAACACACCTCATCTTCAAACACTAAGTTCTATCTGCTAAGTTAACACATATATTTGTTATATACATTGTCAATTTTAAAACATATATCATATGAATACAAATTTTAAAATAAACTTATAAAATCTTAGTTTAAAATTAAAGATATAATTTTCTTATGTTAAGGTTATTGATTTGACAAATGAAATTTTAGTAAAACAAAAACCTGAAAATATTAACCCAATATTGTTTAATAGTTTAAATAACGATTTTTTCTTGTTACCTGTTAAAAAATCATTGCCTATTGCATGTTTTGGCAATAATTTTATAATCATTGACTAAAAAAATCTCCACAATTGAAAAAACGTTGTCTATTCTATGTTTTGGTAATGATTTTACAATCGTTGACTAAAAAGTCCGCAAACTTTAAAAATCGTTTCCTCTATGTTTTGGCAATAGTTTAATAATCGTTGATTAGGAAAAATAACCACAATTTAAAAAATGTTTCTTATTCTATGTTTTGACAACGGTTTTAAAACTGTTGACCAAGAAAGATATACAAAATTAAATAATTGTTGCCTATTTCATGTTTTGGCTATGATTTTTTCGACCATTGTCAAGAAAAGTGTTGCCTGAAATACGGCTACAACTTGAAAACCGTTGCCAAATATAAATGAGTTTTATTTCACATGTGTAAAATTGTTGCCTATTTCATGTTTCAGCAATGATTTTTTAAATATGGATAAAATAAGTGTTGTCTAAAGTAAAATTTCCTATAATCACGTACGGGCTATGCTGATATTTTCATGGTACATTACGTTTACTTAATTTTTGTGAAATCTCATTTTCAGTGTAACACAAGATGTCTGAGACAATTAATTGATCATGTATGATTATACAAAGATTTTAGATATCAAAATATTTGTTTATTATATATTAGGAAAAAAAAAAGCTTCTGACAATGCATTGGAAGCTAAAGAAAACTATGAAGAGAAATTAACCAAAGAACAAAGTATGTCATAGGAGTGTCTTTATTTTAAGGTATGTAACCGGGAAAGTAAATTTGAGAATGTAATTTTCTCATATTTAATTCAAGTTTTAAAATAATATTCTCAAGTATTATTGATTTTCGGGAAAGTATTTAATTTACTCATCTTTTACCCATTTTTTATTCTCATAGTGAGGGGGTGAGAATCTTAGGGTCTGTTTGGTTTGCATTTTCATTTCCTATTTCCATTTCCTGTTTTCTGAAATTTTACAAAGGAAAAACTGGAAATGCTGGAAACAAAAAATCGTCGTTTCCAGCATTTCCAATTTTTCCTTTGTAAAATTTCAGAAAACAAGAAACAGAATGAAAACGGGAAATGGAAACAGTAAATAAAAATGCAAACCAAACAGACCCTTATATTCCCATGGGAGTAGAATTTATTTTTAAAATAACTTCTCGCTTCTACTTCATTCTATAACATTTTTTATTTTGAGTAAAATCCATTGACCAGTTGACTGATAAAACAACAACGTTTTAGCCGAGCTGGAGTCGTACATGTCACGTTAAGTGACATGTCACCTCCCTATTAACGACGTTTGGGCTATTGGACTAAACTGACCAACGATGATTAAAGTTGGGGACTAACGTGTTGATTTATAAAAGTCGGGACTAAACTGCCCGACCAGGAAAAAGTAGGGACTAAAGTGGGGTTTACTCTTTATTTTTAATTTATTTTTAATTTTTAAAATAAATCATTTTTAAAAATATTCCCAAAAATATTAAAAGCACATCAAATATACATATAAAATTTACTCGAGAATAACATTCCCCGGAGGATTATAGGGAATATCATTCCGAGGAATATGATCTTACACCTTGAAACAAACCCCTCACAGGTGTCCCTTGCTATCTGGTCGTCGATCATCAATGATTTGATACTTAAAAAAACCAGCAAAGAAACAAAACTGTGTAGATATTTTCATGGATATATATAGTGAAAAAAATTAAATGTGCAAACATGCATTGAATTTGTTTTATATGAAGAAACAACCAAAAGCTAATAATATATTATGTTGAAATAAGTTATTTTTTGTGGTAAGGCAAAGGATAACGAAATATGGGGAATGATATGAGCCATAAGATGGTTGCGAAGGAGATGAGAGACATGAAATTAACGGCACAATTATTTCATGGTTCCGTAGTGCAACATGACCTTAATTCACCCCATTATTATTTTCAACACATGCAACCCTTTCCTAAGAGAGAAGCTACTCACTGAGATCTTTTGAAAAGTGGTCCAAAAACACGTGTTGCCAGTTATTTGTGTGCCTGTATATTCCTATATATAGTGAATATTTTTATGATCAATAAATAAAATGCATAAATAGTCCTTCAATGTTTTGATACTAGTATATCATCAATCAATCAAGTTAATTTGAAGGTTTGTATAAGTCATATAATTTCTTGCAGTGTACTTTGCCTTTTGACATATATAGTACTTTTCCAACTTTGTCATTCTCATATATATTTTCAATAATTGATAGCTAGCACCGAATAAGAAGTGGCCTGATTGTGGTGTCACTCACTGGGACTAGATAGAGAGCATGCTGCATGTCATCCTAAAAGAGGAAATTAAGAAAAGAAAAATGCATATATATATTATCACTTTCCTATATATGGTGTCTTGACCTGTAAATAAGGTTACAGCTCATTTGCACCCACTCTTTTGGAAAAAGTCCCAACCGAAGATCCGCAAATGGGGCAGCTAATTGGGATGGGATGTAACTCAAATGTCCACAACCGCAACATAGATGGTCTATTGACTAATTCTCACTCAATTTCTTTTCTTTGGGTTTAAAGCTATTTTTTATAACAAATTGGGGGTGTTTTTTTTTTTTTTTGCTAAGAAAATGTGTATCATTTCAAGTCAGATAGGAGATCTATAGACAAAGTTATTTCTCTAGATATTTAAAATACAATTGCATACCAAGACTCAACTCAACGTTATTAAGCTAAAACAACCCCTTACCAGCTGACATATAGTTAAATTGGGGTGTTGTTTACAAAATTTTAAAGGATAATTGTAACCCTAATCAAGAAATATAAAGGATTTAATAAAAGAAATTACTTTAAAAATTTAACTTTTAATTGAATATTTTTATTTATTTAATATATTTAACAAATTCTGCCAACAAATGAATTAAGCACAAACTAATTTAATTCATACTTCAATTTTTTACTAACGGGTATTTCATGCATTATATTATATTTCTCATATTTAAAATAGTATCAAAATAAAAATATTTTAAAAAAAATTATTTAAAACTATAATATAAAAGATGTATTTGAGAGCGAACATATTAAGAAAATAATTAACAGTAATATATTTTATGTATAAAAAAGGCACATGGTGTATTGAGAAGGAGAAGTACTCACATCCAAAAATAAAAATTCAAGTTTAATATAAAAAGATTTTTTTATATTTGATTAATGTAAGTTTCTTTCATGGTTTTTTTTTGGAGGGGGGGTTTCAAATTCTTTCTTAATTTTTTTTTTTTTTGGTCAAAAATTCTTTCTTAGCTCAATAATGCACATTTTCATTTTCAGGACTTTTGGGCTGCATAATGAACGGGCTAATCTTTTTAGTCAACATGTCCAAACCCAATCATAGCAGTGGGTTGGGTTGTAGGATTTCAGATTATATATGGTAGTGACCAACGGCCCACACCACTCTAGCCCAATCCATCAACACTTACATGATCTAAGGTAATTTGAGATTTTGAGGTGAGGTTAATTTTAGTCCAAAAAAAGGTGAGGTTAATCTAATCTAATCTTAACAATCTAACAAGTGTTTAATCTTGTAATAAAATTTTTTGGTGCATTTTTTTTTGTGCATAATCTTGTAATCAAATTAAAAGCCTTTAATAGCTAACATGCTAAGATAGAAGGATGTTATTATGTCTTTTTTTATTGTTTTTTTCTTATTTGGTTAGTCTACTTATTACTTAATATTGTTTGAAAAAAAGTTAATAGTTTTTTTTATATATAATAATGGTAATAAGGTCTCAACCTATAATCTCATCACACACATTATTCAAATCTCATACCACTAGTTTAAACCTAACGACTTAGTCAATAGGCTTCTTTTTAAGTTAAGCAAGCTTACCCATTTAACTCGTACAATAAATAAATGGAGTTGAAAATGATTTGATTTAAATAAGGTAAACATGTCATTTTAATATATATTTTTCGAAAGTATACATTATAAATTCTATCTATTATAATAATATCCTCTTCTCCTTTTTAAAAACTGAAATCCGATCTCATATTGTTATGAGTCATTTTAAATATCACTAATATTTTCGTCCATCCAAAATATATGCAATTCATACAAAATATTTGTATCATATATATAAATAAATTGAAATTCAGTGCGCCAAAGCGCTAGTATATGTATCTCCCTGTTTAGAATGAAAGTTAAATGTATTTCTCTTTGTTTATTATGAAATTCGTTCTAAATAAACTAATAAAGGTCCTTTCTGACCTGGATAAATAAAGAGGGAGCATGTGTATGAGTAACAGCACGTGCAAGCAATTTACCATGAAATGAGGCTCTGTAGCTCTTGCAACATTATTAGCTTTGCTACCCTCATTGATTTGATTTGTTCATATTATTGACTGTTTTTAATTTTTTTTTATATTGTTTTCAGGTGTGAACAAATAAAAAATTTGTTTACAAGTCAACACCATGTATTCATAGTATCTAACTATCTATAGTTAAATGTTAAATCATTCACACTCTCAATTTCCCTTTTATACTTTTCGCAGGTTTTTTAACCATAATTTAAAATAAAATTCAAATAAATATTTTTATTTAAATAAAAACTTGAAATATAAACGAATGATTCCATAATTAGTTATAAGGATTTAAGGGGAATTTTAGGATAGACCATAAAAGCGTGGTCTATGATAGACTTTGATTATAAATAGTATAAATTTAATATTAAATAAATTAATAACATATATTATAAAAATAAATTTACCTTTTATAGTAATAAAATTAAGGGTCTACGGTAGACCTAAACTTAAGGGGGTCTACCCTAAAATCACCATGATTTAATGTATATACAGTACACCAATAGTGTAAAAAAGTTTTACACAGTTGTTTAATAATGTGTAATACATGAGATGTTACTCATTAAATGATGTGACAACATCTCATTGAACTATATAAAATTATTTTACATTATTAAGGTATACTAATTAATAATGTTTTAAAAATCAGACTGGTGATTAAATCGGTGAAGCCACTGGTTCACGGTTCAATGGTTCAACCGTGGTTGAACCAGTATAAATTAAATATATATTTTAAATATTATATAATTTTTTCAATAATAAAATAACATAAAATTATAACAAATTAAGATATATAAAGTCATAAATTAGTATAAATAACCTTATTATAAGTCTTATAAGATAAAAAAAATTAATAATAATTGGTAAAACAATAGATATCTATGTGTAATCCTTAAACATGTGTCTTTATTTATTTTAAAATATTTAAGATTAAACAAAAATAAAAAATTGAAAATTTTAGAAAATGACTGGTCAACCGTTTTTTGGTACTGGTTGTATACTAATTTACACTGGTTCTCATCGATTCTGCAGAGTACCGGTTTTTAGGGTTCGATGGACCATTTACCATGCCGGTTCCCGGTCGAACCGGCCAATCCGGTCCGGTTTTCAAAACAATGCTAATTAAACTCTAGTTATTGCATGATACATTAAAAGTGCATTGATCTTGGATATTTATTGCTCATTTTTTATCGAGTAAAAGAGATTTTTTTGGTATAGAGGGTGAAAAGGGAAAGAAACTAAAAACTAAAAAATAGAATAAAGATGGGAGGCTAATGTCTTGAGTACTGAATGCCTAGGGCATCAGAAAGCAAAGTTGAGCTTAACTTAGGCAGAGGAAGATCGAGAATATGAAAGGTAGGGTCCCCACTGGTCGCACCCTTCTTGGCCAAGATATCCGGAAAGAGTTGCCCTCACGGAGGAGATGGTTGATGTTCACCGTCCAGCTTCTATTTACGAGCTCCCTAATCTCCAAAATGATGGAAGCAAGGTTGTGGTAAGTGATATCTTCTTTGTAAATTAGGTGAATTGCATGTAAGGAATTTGTGTAGCAATAGATGTTTCTGAAATTTCTTTCCCAAGCAAGATTGAGGCCACTGAGAATTGCTTGAAGCTCAACGTGAATAATCGTAGAAACCCCAATGTAGGAGAAGAATCCAAGGATCCAAGAGCCAGTTGAACCCCGAATAACACCGCCAATCCCTGCATTGCCTGGGTTCCCAAAAGAGCTTCCATCAATGTTTAAAATAATGCCCTCGTTTGAAGGAGGGATCTAGGTGACAAAAAGCTGCGACTTGGGGGTGGCAACGAGACCAGGGGCTGCAACTATGTCAAGACCCAGTCTACGAACATTACTCAAAATCTGGGTTGTTGTTGGGCACTCCATTCCTCCAAGAACAGATTGATTTTTGGCCAGCCAGAGGTTCCAGAGAGTCCCTGGGAAGTGAACCGGATTGGATAGGCTATTGGTATGAACTCATTCCCTGAATTCCTCTGTTGAAATTGAGTCTTTGACTTGCACTCCAACTGCCTGCCAAAATTCCTTAACGAACTTGCACTCACGAAAGCAGTGTATTAAAGTTTCACTTTGTTCCTGGCAGGAAGAGCAGATATCAGAGTTAACAATGCCACGAGATGCACGAATAGAGTTGACAGAAAGAGAATGGTGCCAAAGGAAAAATTTAATCTTTTCATGTGTGTTTAGATTCCATATCCACATCCAGTGAATGTCTTGATGTAAATTTTGGTCAGATTTGATCAACCAATTGTAACTTGCTACTGCTGTGTATTTCCCTATAGAAGAAGTAGGCCAAATAAATAGATCCTGAGTAGAATTATTTAAGTGGATGCATTTTTTATGAATAGTTGTTTGGATATGATCCGGGATAGTAGTAGCTAGCCTGTTAAATCCCAATGGTTATCCTACCAAACATCCCTGATAGAAAAATTGATGTCTTGAATATTGACATAATCTACAAGATTGCAAATCCATTCCCCATTAAGCCAAGGTTCAAAAAAGAAAGAAGAAGAAGAACCATTGCCAATTCTTAATTCATATCCAAGAATTAATTTATCTTTTGCTTTGGATAAAGATCTAAAAAGATGGGAACCTTTGCTATTTGAATTATTGAGAAAATGGGAATCAATATTATATCTCTCATAAATAAGCTGAACCCAAAGTTTGTCTTTATTATTAATCATATCCCATACTAATTTACCTAGAAGGGCAATATTTTGATTGCGGGCAGATCTAATAGCTAGACCACTATCCTTTTTAGGCTTAGTAATTTTATTCCAACCAATAAGATGTAAGTCCCTGCCCTCATTACTACTCCATAGGAATTTTCTGGTTGCATTATCAATTTTAGAGCAAATACTTTCAGCCAGCCAATGAGTTTGCATAGTATACAGGGGAATAGAGGTTAAAACAGATTTAACTAAGGTCAATTTCCTTGCTCTGTTAAGCAAATTTTTTTCCAAGAAGCAAGTTTTCTATCAATTCTTTCTACTATGAAATTATAATCCTGAGTGGTACGCTTACCAGCCTTAACAATGAAGCCCAAATACTTGCCAATATCATTAGTAAAACGGATACTAGATATAGAAGTGAACTTATCTCTTTTGACGGATGTGACTTCCTTGGAAGTGAAAGCTCTAGATTTATCAGTATTCACCTTTAGGCCTGAGGCTTGACGAAAAGATGTTAGAGTGTCATTCATAACCCTCACCTGAGCAGCCTTTCCTTTAAGAAAAAGAATAGTGTCATCCGCAAAGAAAAGATGAGAGATCCTTGGACCATTTTTAGAAATTTTTATAGGCTGCCAAACACCATTATCAACCATCTCATTTATCTTCAAAGCAAGTCTTTCCATAACCATAACAAAAGATAAGATGACAAAGGGTCACCTTGCCTAAGGCCCCTTGTAGGGGAAAAGGCAGGCAGTTTGTTACCATTCCAAAGCAGAGAGATAAAGAAGAAACACAGAACATGATAAGTTTGACAATAGATAAAGGAAACCCAAACATAATAAGAGTTTGTTCAAGGAAATTCCAATCTACTCTATCATAGGCCTTCTCTAAATCTAATTTAAAGACAAGGTCGCCTTTTCTTTTCTTAGACTTATGCATATAGTGGAGAATTTCTTGCAGGATTATAGCATTTTCACTAGTACCTCTCCCTGGAATAAAGGCACTCTGAAGAGGGCCAATAAAGTCAGAAATATAGGGCATAATTCTTTGGACAATAACTTTGGTTAAAATCTTATATATGACATTGCAAAGACTTATAGGCTTAAATTCTTTAAAGTTGTTGGGAATATACACTTTAGGAATCAAAAACTATAAGAGTTTCTGCAATCTTAGCATCAAAACTACCATTAATAAAAGCATCCTGAATTAGGCTACAAATATCATTACCCACGATATGCCAATATTGTTTAAAGAACAAGGCATGAAAACCATCAGGGCCAGGGGTTTTGAGAGGTTTCATAGAGGTGAGGGCAGCAAATACTTCATCCTTAGAAACAGGTAATAAAAGATTAGTGATACCTGCAGGAGATAAAATAGGATTCTTACTGGTGGTAAATGTGTGAGCCAGATTAGAAGATTGAGCACAAAAAAGATTTTTATAAAATTTAGTAGCTTCCAATTTAAGGATATCAGGGTCATCACACACTTCCCCATTGGGAAGAATGAGATGCTGGATCTTATTCCTTCTTCTTCTAATAACAGTCTGAGCATGGAAGAATCTGGTGTTTTTATCACCAAATTTAACACGTTCTTCCCTAGCTTTTTGGTACCAATGGATCTCCTTCTACTCAAGAACTTTGTTATACTCCATTAAGAGGTCATCTTGGAGATAACAGAGGGCTGTAATATCAACCATCTCTAGCTTTTTCTGATACCCTGAATTCTTTTTTCAAGTTTGATTTTCCTGCGCTTCAAATGGCCAAAAACATCAGTGTTAAAAGTAATGGAGTCTTTTTTAACCTCATCTAGGGACTCAGTAGGATTAGATGCACGAGTCCAAGCATGAGAAACAACATTAGAATAATCCTGGTGCGAGATCCATACAGCTTCAAAACGGAAAGGCTTAGTGCCTCTAATTCTCGTGTTACCACCCAATTTAAGAAGAATGGGGTTATGATTTGAATGGAGCCCGCAAATATTTTCAACAATAGCATTAGGAAAAGTCAAGTGCCAATCCAAGTCACCTAGGGCCCTGTCAAGCTTTCTGGAAATAAGCCTATTGCCTTGGCACCTTCTTTGCCAAGTGAACTTAATTATTCCCTATAGTATGCACATCAACAAGATTACATAAATCAATAAAGTCAGCAAAAACAATTTCTCTAGAATGATTTAAATTGCCACCTTTTTGTTCAGAGGAGAAAAGAATTTCATTAAAGTCACCTAAAATTAACCAAGGTTTATTAATGATGCTTCTCATATTTTTTAAATAGTTCCAAAGAGAGTTTCTGGAGTTGGGAATAGGGCTAGCATACAACCCAGTGCAGACCCATTCATGAGTGCTTTTAGAGATAGAAAGGGTAATACAATAGGAGTTAGTTACTGATAAGTGAAAATCACATGATAAATTAGAGCGCTTTTTAGTTCACTTATCAAGGATAAAATGGTATTTTTGCCCCAGTTTAATCCCTTTTTATTAAATATTAGATAAATTGTAATTATTAATCTTGAATTTGAATTTGATGCTATTTTGATATAAATTATGCTGATTTTTGCAGAATATTGCCATTATTAGAATTATTACCATTTTGATTGTGTTGTCCGTTAGGGAGCATGCCACCTGGCTCTGCCGGAGTGGGTGGCTGATCTGCGGCTGAAACTGGTTGTGTTGGTTGTTTGCATTTTGAGCAGTCTCTGGTAACGTGACCATAACAACCACAAATTGAGCAAATGATGTGTAATCCCCCATATTCAAGTTTATACCAATTTTCTAGAATTTTAATTTTCCCCACAACAGGCTGGTTGAGATCAATCTCAACGCACACCCTTGCAAATCGACCTCTTTCCACGTGGAGAGTGCTAGTATCCACTCTTACAGGATTACTTATAGCTGCAGACATAGGAAGTAAAAAACTTTCATCATACCATGCTAAACTAAGAGAAGGGATACGTACCCAAACCATTGTTTTTTGAACTTTTGCCTCAGATGAAACAAAGTCTGGAGTCCAAGCTGATACAACGAGATAGTGATCAAAAAGCATCCAAGGACCTTCATCCACCACCTTGTCTCTATCTTTAGGACAGTCAAATTTAACCATGAAAAAACCATTATCAACGTCCATAATTTCGAAACCTCCAGTAAGTTTCCATATCTTAGGTAGCCTATCTCTCATTGTGTTGTACCCCACGAATTTTCCCAACAGTTTAATAATCAAAGCATTGTACCACGACTCACATAATGCATGGAATATTTTTTTCATCCACATGCACTATGGGAAGAAGTCAATTGCCATCTTCCAGAGTGATCTTCACTAATTGTTGAGCCAAAAGATCTTCTTTGGGACGTTGAACAGGGGGAACTTTGTTGCCCAAGACTTTATCTTGGAAAGAAATCTTTTGCAATACCTTATCTTGTGGTTTTGCCGGTGGTATCATCGGTGGATCTACACGGTTGACTGAGAATTCAAAGTTTGACATGAAACCCTAGCAAAGACACACTAGAAAGCTCTTTACCAATAAAAGAGTTTGGATACAAATATAGATAACTGTTTACAAAATTTTGTGGATGTGAACGTAAATATGGATATATTGGATATTGTAGTATCCAACCAACGTCACAAATATCTAACTAATATACTTTTTATGTTTTATAATTTTAAAATATTTTATTTATGATATTTTATTATTAAAATTTATATATTTTTAAATATTTGTTAATTTAGTTATACATATAGACACGGACAATATATATTTGACACTCCCTAATTACCTCTCTTCTTTTTATTTTAATATCGTATTACACCACGTATTTAATTTATCACTTTTCTTCATATTACTCTTTAGATAAATATAAACATTTTCTATATATGTGTGTACATACACACTTGGAGTTGACCTTATGGCTAAATATATAATTTTAAGATTGATCATCAAGTTGCAAGGAGAGCTGCATGGGCAGTGGTGTCAGAGTGTCACAAGTCACAACTCACAACATGGTACGCGCAAGATTCGGTAATGACATCATCAATGGATAAAAAGGATGATTAAGCAATTACGTCACCATAATGTATATATATTTTATTTACTGAACTTAAACAAATTAATGAAGCCAAAAACCAGCTGGACCCTTCCTTACTCTCCTTACTTCCTTCATGACTGTTATATTCGGCATTCGCACATCTTTTTTATTTTATACTCCTATCTTTTTCTTACATCACTATTTATCACATTTATTTTTATTGTCTTCCTAATTCTCTCTTTTTTATTGAAACAGGTCCACCTGAAAAAGGTACTAATTAAAACTATCATTATTTTTTATTTTAATCCTTTGTAACAAAGGAATTCTTCTAATGTGAGGAGTAAAAATAAAAGTTGAATGAATAATTCTTTTTATATATTGTCATTATTTTGATTCTATTAATTATAATAAATTATTATTTTATGCTACCTTTTATTGTTATTGTGACAACTCATATATGAATGAATTAAATAACATATGTATGCATATGTATTTATACAATAATAAATTATATTATTATATGCATATGTATGCTTTCTTAGGGAATTAAGAGAGGGAAGTACAATTTATTTTTATTTAAAAAACGAAAATTGACTTCCAGCATACCCCTTGCATCCATATGACTTTCATATACACGTGATGATTCAATAATATTGACTTTTAACATAAGCAGCTGACTTTGATATCTTTCAATAATAATAATATATAGGATATGGGAGCCGTGTTGAATCCATAAAAAGTGGATCGCCAACTTACGTTTTTAAAATTGAAATATCATTAATTAGTACTAAAATTAAGCTTATGTTGCAAGTTAGTATGTAGAACTTAACTAACTACAAGTGACACATACATTAATCTTCTCTCTATATATATGGGATGATGCCACATGATGGTTAATTCGTCTCATACATTCATTCATTCAATTAACAAGAATTAATATATCTTAATTGGCTTAAGCTGGTTTCGTTTGGAGGAGAGATTATGAAGGTAAGCGATTGAATTTCAGTTGTTGTTTTCCCCCTTTCTCAAGAAACTAAGCTTTCAATTTGAATATATGTACAAGTCCAGAACTATATATTTTCTCTTTTGATTTGATGAATATATTAATATTTCAGCTAATTGATCAATTCATGGATATATGCATGGTTAATTTAATTATGAGATGTTTAATTTGCAGCAAAAGATCGTGATTGAAGTGCCACTCCACTGTTCGAGATGCAAGAAGAAGATCATGGCCATATGCACCACTGCAGATGGTATATATCATATCCATAGCTACATTAATTATGTACATATACTTGTTATTAATGAATTAATTGTGGATCATATATATGGTATATATACAAGGTGTTACGTCGGTTATTTTTCAAAGGGAAGAGAAAGATCGAGTGGTGATTAAAGGAGAAGGAGTTGATGCAGCAGGGGTGACAGATTGTTTGAGGCAGAAGGTCAATAAGTATGCTAAGCTAGTTAGTGTGGCCAAGGATGAATGAATGAATAGGTCAACATGCTTATGATTCCATCTTCCAATTCGTATAGCTGTGAATTCTTAGATTCTGAATTTTGGGTCGTCGTCATGTTATTATATCGGCATATATATGTTTCTAATATATTTGTAATGTGCAGGGTAGCTAGAAAGGTGATTTTATTTGTTAATATATATTGTCCTAAATTATTAAAAAAAAAATGTATCCATTGTTTGTACCAAGATTGATTTGTGGAAATTTTATACATATATATGTAATAATGGTAAGGAGCATGTTTGTTTGTTCTGTATAAAATAAAAAATGTATCCATTGTCTGTATCAAAGTTAAACAAAGTAAAATCCACGGTTATGCCACTAAGGGATTCTCGGTTAAATATTAAAAAAAAACCCTCTAAACACACTAACCCACTTTCCCAATTTTACTTATTTTTATGTAAATTATTATGTTATTTAAATCCTATTTTTGGTAAAAAAACCTTATTGTATTGAAATCCTATTTAATAACACACATTAACAAGTAAATGTTTTAATTTCAATTCAACCAAAATAATAATATATAACTCATAACTTAAATACTATTGACAAGAACTTGTTATACAATGTGATAATCCAAATGACATTATTCTTCATAATACATATTTCTTCATATTTTAAATCTTCGTTGTTGTTAATTTAGGGATGGCACCCGCGCTCCCCGGCCCCGTCCCGTCCCGCCTCTCCATTTTATCCCCGTCCCCGTCTCCGATCCTCACCTCGGGATAATTTTCTCCCTCATGCTCGTTCCCCACATCCCCACGGAGACCCCATATTTATAAAATAAATAAAGAAAATATAACATAAAGAATAAAATTAGTAAAAATAATATAAAATAATTAAAATTTTAATTTTTAAATTTAAAATTAGGATAATATAAAATAGAAATTATATATTATATTATAATATATTATATATATCATATAAATAAAAAAATTATATATATATATGTGTGTGGTGAGGCGGGGACCCCACGGGGCAGGAAGCATGATCCCCATTCTCATCCCTAAATCTATTTCGGGGGGATTTTAGTCCCCATCCCATCCCCACGGGGGAAAATTCCCCCTCCTCGGGCCCCATATGGGGCAGTCCCCGCGGGTATCCCCACTTGCAGTACAAAATTGTCATCCCTAGTTGTTATGGACTATTATTTATCCACTATACCTCTAAAAACAACACAACTACCGTATAAATGTAATGTTTCAAAATCTGGTTTGAAAATTTGCTCAACAAATGACATATTCAAAGGAACGTTGAAAGATTGGTTCTTATTATCAATTAATTTAACCAAAAATTGAAAATAATAAAATATAAAAGATGACCACAAAAGTCACTAAATTTTGAATAATATTATATTACAAGATGTTTTACACTTTTTGTAATTATTCAAAAAATACAGTAAACTTCTTTTTCCATTATTATATAATAATAAAGTCAACTTAATTATCATTAACCTAATATCCACATTTTATTTAATATATTAAAATTAACCTGCCATAATGTGCCGTCATCATTTAGCTTACTATTAGTTGATAAGGATCAAAATATTTCCAATAAAAAGTTTAGGGTAAGTCTAAGATACATAAGTTAAAAATTTATGTATCAATACACAAGTTATTTTACCTGCAATTACTAGCTTTTAATTTTTTTATTTAAAAGATTATACTATTTGCAAACCAAACACTAAAATTTAATAAATTACATTTTCTCCCTCTTCTTCCCCAACAGACCAATACCATTGTCTTTTTTCATCTCCTCCACTCCATGGTCAGATCTCCATTGTCAGCTTCACCTACGCGACTTCGCCCTCTCCGATCGGTGACCTTCCCGCCAGTGTGTTCTCCTGCGCACCATCAGTCTCTGCTGGAAGGGCTCCCACACATCAGAACGGCCACTGCACAGCCAGATCTCCATCAGTGCAGCCACAACAAGGCGTAAATGGTGATTAAATGTCGCGCGCAAACGACAGCCTCTCTTCTTCTCCCTTGCTCTCTTTCTCGCTCTTTCCTCCGTCAATCAAGGAACATCTTCCAGCCAATTTTAAGACTTAATCAAAGAACAAAATAACAGAACCAGAGAAAATCACACCCTGTGTTTTATAACTCTTTATGCCTTTTCCATCAAATTCAAGCCATGGCCCTTTTCAATTTCTTTTATTTTTTTCCCTTGTCTGCACATACTCCTTATGCCTTTTGTTTTACCAATCTGCACTTTTTGATAAAAAAAAAAAGTGTGCCACTATTTATTTAGGGTGGAAACAGGACAGTCAAAGATGAATGAAAAGTATTGCAATTGGAAAACAAAAATGCAGAGCTTATGGGGAGGGATTGTTCTTTCCAAGGAGAAAACTATAATACAAGCTACAACTACAAGTCAAATTGATTTGACAATGACAGTAATAATGAGGGAAAAGCTCCAGCTTGCAAGAAAATACTTTTACTCACATGGGTAATATTGCAAAATCCTCATTTAAGATATTTAAACATGGGCAACCGTTTTGTTTGTTTAAATCTACACCCTCAAATAAAATAACAATATATCTAGCGGTCACTAATCATTTGTGTACCTTAGACACCCCCAAAAGTTTAACTCTAAGATGGCGTTTTAGCTTTATGAAGCCTCTTGGAAGATGAAAATGGAGCCGGATTCTCTGCAATACTGCATAGTGTCAATTTTCAATCTAATGATTGTAATTTAATATATCCGATTTTTTTTTTAATTGATACATTGAAATATTGAAGGGCCGAGACCTGTAGAATCCCGATCCGATGAAAATTTGATTGATTTATTTATTCCTTTTTAAAATGCAAAAAAAAAATAGAAAATAAAATTACTTAACTCCATTATAGTTTTCATGATAGATTGACTAAGGCTAAATTATAAAAAAATGAAAAAGAATTAGAATTGAAATCAATTTTTATTGACCAAATAAGATTGCCTTCGAGGTCTATACTTGTCTCAAAATGTCTAACATACTTATACAATGTTTAAAAAAAAAAAAAAACAAAATAATGAATCGTATTATTACCCATCATGACAAAGGATCACAATTGTGACATCTTTATTACTACTTCCCATTTTCAGGCCTTAAAAAGACTTTCGTTGGCCATTTGTCTTTGAAAGGTTTTACATGTTAACTCATTTTGTACATGTATCTCAATCTCAATTTTCCCATCTTATATGCTGATGCAAAAATGGCACAAAAGCATGCCAAATAAAAATGAAGGGATAAAAAGATGAAGAAAAATAAAGAACTTAATCTCTATGAGATTTTTCCTGCTCAACTACATGTTCATTAGAAATGTCATCCTGTGATCTCTTTGCAAATGTATCTCCATCATATTCTGCATCATCCTCCGAGTCCTCATCACTACTCCATTTTCTTTTCATGATTTTAGGGACCAACCGAGTTACTTCTTTAGTCTCCAACATTTCATCCTCATTATTTATCCTTTCAAATCGAACAGCACTCACTTTTCTGGCATTTCCTGCTAGTATCTGTGCACCAAAGACAAAGGAAAAGCTCTATATTCAACTCTATATATTGATGATCTAACACGATGACATTGCTACGTTAACCGTATATTAAAAAAACAGAAATGAAAGCACAACTTTGTTGAACAAGCTTCTGGAGGAAAATCACATTGACATCTTTAACTTGAGTAATAGTAGAGTAACAATGTTGTAAACAAGGTATATGCATGTCTACCGTAAACATTGTGTTACGCTATTATTACACTTTGTGATATTACTTATGCTCTCCACTCTATTCTCTCCAACTTTGGACAGATGTAAGCTAAAATCAGTAAGACTACCATAACATAAGTGACAATTTTAGATAGCAACAAACTGCTTACCTCAAGTTTGAAAATCTGGTTCTTCTCTTTTTGATCCTGGTGGTCGGCATTGGACTCATCATTATCATCTTCATCTTCCCTTTCAAGAACCACTTTGATGCTCTCACCTGTCCTTGGGATGTATCCAAATGCTTCACATACAAAGCCTGATACTGTCTCATATTGGTGACCCTGGAATAGTGGAAGTAACTCACACATTAAGAGGCCTGAAAATCTTAACAGACTTTAGCAATATGAGTAGTAAGCATAGTTAATTTCAATATGAGATCATTGTCTCAACTCTAAGCCTCAGGGTTCATGAAATTCAATTACTGTTGAAGGCATAAATCTCTTCAAAATCTAGCACATGTTCCCAATTTCATCCACCACTACTTGTGTAGAAATAACAAGCTAGCATCTTTGCATCTCAAATAGCCATTTGCTTCATTGGATTTTAAATAAATCTCTTCAAAATCTAGCACATGTTCCCAATTTCATCCACCACTACTTGTGTAGAAATAACAAGCTAGCATAAAAATGTATTAACCAAAGCTGCTTAAAATCCAATGAAGCAAATGGCTATTTGAGATGCAAAGATGCTACGGTCTCCAATGCTACACTGGTTAAGAAGGGCAAATTCACAAACAACTTAATTATTGGATCGAGAACTAATGGGAAATTGCGATATTGGATGAAATGTGTGTGTGGTGCAACAAAGTAAATCACACTAACTCCAGGCAACTAATAAAAGATTGTTAACCATGATTACAAGCACTGCCATCAGAAGACCAATATGTTAGTTGCATGTATAAAAAGGTGGTGACCTCTGGCATCTTGATGCTCAAATCTTCAGAGAGCTGATCAATGGATGTGTTTGCATCCACGTCAAATATACCCTCAGCTCGCATTACTATGTAGCCAGTTTTTTTTCTGTATCTCCTCCTGTAGAATCACCAAGAAAGAATGTAAAAATGTTCTTAAAAAAATCCGCATGTCAATCATTAAAGCAGGAAATAGTTGTTTTCATTAAAAATCAAAGGCAACATGTATCATACAACAAAAACAACTAAGTTTTTTCCCACTTTGCTTGGATCCTGTAGTTGACATCTCCCTCGCACAAGACAATAAAAATGGAGGAATGCCTCAAGTGTGATACGTGACAAAAAAAGTACCACTCAAGCTTAAAGGAAAATTTTACCACATGGCTATAGAACCCGCGATATTGTACAGAACTGAGAGTTAGATGGTAAAGAGCCAACAAGAAAATAAACTTTATGCCGTAGAGATGAGAATAATACGATGGATGAGTGGTTATATAAGACAAGATAGGATTAGGAATACAATCATTAGAGAGAAAGTTGGGGTAGCTCCCATTGTAGAAAAAAAATGGTATTCACATCTTCAGATGGTTTGGGCATATATGGAGAAAAATCGTAGAAGCACTGATTATAAGGACTGACCAGATGCAGATTGTCCAATAGTTTAAGGTACAAGGAGATTAAGGAAAATTATAGGTGAAACTATTACGAGAGATTTAGACATAAATAGATAGATATCTTTACACTTAACACATGACAAAACATTATGGCATCATATGACCCATGTAGCTGACCTCACCTAGTGGGAAAAGACTTGGTTGTTGTTATTGATGTATAAGACAAATAAATAAATAAATGAGTATGGAATACAAAGATCATACAAAATAAATCTTCATAAAAAAATGTTTAAAAGAGAGTACATAGTAAAAAGGATTTCTTTTTCTTTTGGGTGAAACAGAATAAAGATGAATTCAATATATGCTTCAGTTTCAGTTATTTAAAAATAAATTTGAAAGAAATAGAGTAAAGAATAAGCAGAAGTATTTATATTGAGCTTTACCTTTGAGTCATTTTCATCAAAGATTTCACCAACAATTTCCTCAACAACATCTTCAAGAGTTACAATCTGTTAAATGGAACAATAAATTAAACATCTAGATTTAATAAAATCACCTTGTGAAAATTGTTGGAATTTATAGGCAGATCACAAGAATGGATTTCAGAAGACTAGGAGAGTCTAGTTACAATCTAATAAACTTTGTCTGAAGAAGTAAACCTCTCAATTTAGCTATCAATGGAAAGGATTTACTACACCCAGCATTAAACCAGCCATTGTTAAATGCAACAACCATGTGGAAGGATGAGCAATACAATCATTGACAAAATGAATTCAAAGGATGTATCTACATTAATACATAGCTACTATTCCACCGGATTATTTATGAACATTGTTTCAATATTCAATGATGACTAGTATGATCTCAATGTTGATTCTATTAGCTATTTTCAAGTTAACATGAAAAAGAGGCTGGTATATAATTACAAAAGATGTTGAAAGAAATCAACACCAAGAGTGACAGGCTGATAGCATGTTCTAAAATCTAAATGATATCTTTCATATATTTCTTTTGGGTCAATGGTTGTAATTAGCATGGTATCTATATCTTCAGCAAATCATAAATTTACAGATTCAAATATTTATGCCAAACAAACATATCGGAAGTGGTTGGATTTTGGTATGGCTTGCACATACTCCCACAGTTCCACCATACTCGTTAAGAACAACAGCCATGTGAACCTTCCTGATGCGGAACTCTCTAAGAAGATTCCAAACAGACATTGAATCTGCAAAATCAATAATAAGAATTTATTCCTCCAACATTATCCACCAAGTTAAAAAGAAATAGATATGTGCCTAACCCAAACAATTCAATTTCAATATGAAAAGAAAAATCATAATAATGAATTCAGCAGTCAAGACATAATTAGCCACCAGCTGTTTAATTCTTTTTTCCATACATCAACAAATGTTTTATTATAAAATACTAGTACTAGACAGAAAACCAAAGTGTTAAACACTCCTTTTTCAACCCTCAATCCGTATTTGTAGTAAAGTTTATGAGTTGATGAAACAATAGCATAAAAGACATTGCAAGACTTATCAACAGAAAAAGGATATCTTGATGAAACAGTAGCATATTAGCATGTTAAGGATAGATTCTGAAGGGGTCAGAATGACATTCCGAAGCCTTCAGAATCCATTCTGAAAATGCACTGAAATATATGGAGTAACAGTATCAACACAGCCCAGATGACAACACAATGAGAAATTTTCTTTAATGCACTGCCAATTTAGATACACAAAATGCTTAATGAAAAATGAGGCTGAGAATGGATTTTAATAGAGAGATTATTACTGACTTTTTGCTTGCCCCTTGCATAGTCTATCTGGCCCAAACCCAATTATAGTGATCAGGTAAAATGAATAATGTTTTATAAGTACTATGCCTAGACCCAAAATAAAAGTACTATGCGCTTTATTCATAATGATCTTTGCAATTGTTGTCAACAGCAGATAATCATAATTTATCTTCCTTCCATCTGTTTCTTTCTGAGCAAATGATTAAGACTACATTGTTGATGGACATAGCCAACCTAATGGATGTATAGAACAGTCGGTCATTGCTTTAACATAGCTATATTTGTTCAACTAGTTGGTTCCAAAAATCAACGCTTACATTCATATTTAATTCTTCTAGAATATTCAATTATATATCTTGCAAAACCTATTTGTAATGAGCTAAATCATTCTCTTCTGCTCTGAACTTGTTAGCAAAGAATACCCAGTTAACATTACAATCTTTAGTTATCTCATAGCACTTAAAACAATAAAGGCATAGCCTGATGGCAACACAAAACCACAATTAGATTGACATAAACTAAAGTTAAATTTTTTCATATTTCTATACCATTGTAGGAAGGGGATTTAAGATTCCCTCATCTGGTGTCCATTTTTTACCTTCTAAATACTCAAATGTTTGCTTAACTAAAACAAATCACCGTTTCATTTCAATGACAGAGGCCCACCACTTTCAGAGTTCCTATTTAAGGAACTTTTTCAAATAACATATTTCAAACATATGCAGTTTTTTTTTTTTTAATTTTAAACCATAGTCACCAGGTTCGCAATACTCTCGGTACGTGGTACGGGTTTGGGTACACGGTACGTCACCCTATGAAAAATGCGGTACGTTGGGGGTATACATAATTAATACACTATTTAGGTTAATAGTTATTCTAATACTTATCAATAATTTTTTTCTACTAACTTTTCTATTACCATTTTTATTTTCTATAAAAAAGCAGTTTGATTTAATTTTAGAAGTGATACACTACTAATATAATTTTTAGACACTAATAATTTAATTATTTTAGGTTGTAGTAATTCAAAAAGCAGCTTCCCATTCCAATCTCATTTTTTGTGAATTGATTCTCTTTGTCAATGTCATTGTATCACATGAACTCTACATCTACCCACACACTTGACCTCTTTTCTTTTTCTACGTGTATCATTGTGTCCCTCCCACTTCCCATCATCTTCATCATCCCTAAGAAAAGCTAATACAGAATACTCTCACTCTTTCCATCTTTGTCTATATTGCCCTTTCATCTTTGGCTTTCTTTTTTCAACAAAAAATGAGTCTTCTTTCTCGCTCCACCTTCTTCAGGATGACTATGACTAACTTACGAATTGATGCGTCCCCATTAGTGATCCAATTCGCAAACGCACCGCGAATTGGTACGCACGGTTCTCAGGGGAAGTCAGCAAATTATGTGACTATGTTTTAAACATTAAAACTGGCATGCCATTATATAGTTAAATTATTCTTGTCTTTGTATCTTTATGTATCACCTTTAAAATATAAAATAAGAGAAAAAGAGAGGACAGGTTAGAAGATTAGTTGGGTAGGTTGGGTTCAAATAAACTCACCCTGTCCCTATTCTAACAATACCACACTAGCCTCAGAAAGTAACAACATAAACACAGGTGAACTCAAGATAAAAACAAGTTACCAGGTACAAAATATGCAGGCTTGTGAGCCATGTCTCCAACTGTAGTAGTTTCTAGCAACTCGCCCTTCAAAATCAAACAGATTATAATTCTGCAAACTATGAGATTGGGGGATACAATTAATAGGCACAGCATTTATAGTTCATAATAGATAAGAGGACTAAAGTCTCCCAACCTTCTGAACATAATCCAGCAGATCCATTGCATATGCTATACCCATTATATTATCAACGCGTTGCTCAAAAACAGGTACCCTAGGAAACATGTCATGATTAATTTAGCGCATTAGAATTAAAAAACCATTGTAAATTTGAAGCTGGGGAATCTTTAAATACCTTGAGTACTGATGTGTGACCCATAAGTGATGAAAATCTACAAGGCTTGAACTTGCATCAATTGCAACAACATCAACAAGAGGCGTCATAACCTCTCTTACATGTGTGTCTTTTATCTCCAGCACATTTTCAATCATATCCTGTAATATAGGTATTCACATACTAATCAGGAAACAAACAATTAAAAATGGATTAAAAAATCTAAATAATCATAAAGATTAGGCTTTGTAAGTGTTGTGATGAAGCACAACAATAAACAGATGTCATTATTTAAAAAAAGGGGGGGACATATTTTCACATGTGGAAATTTATATTTGTTTTTCAAATGAATTTTAGATTCTCAGTTTTTAAAAACAATAACATATGTCAAGAGAACCACATTTTTGTAACGAAGCATATCTATAAAATTCTATTTTGTCTAAATGAGAGAAAAGGATGAACATTTTGAAGACAAATATATAATGATATTAGAAAATTAAACCCAATATTCATTACCTGTTCTTCCTCCTCTATTGCGCCACTTAATTCTGCACCCCTTAGCATCAATTTCAGCTCGTCTTCAGTTACATATGGCTCACTGGTAAAGTAAACAATGACTTTAGTGTTGAAATTCGAAGAAATCAATGAGAATGTCCCACAAACATTGCTTCAAAAATTGGATGCTACTTTCCATATATGAAGCACGGACACCTCTTTTCAGTGGCGTGTCCGGCTGTCCGACACGTGTCAGTGTCGGACACTGGTGCGACACGCGTCGGACACCAATATGCAGGTGTCAGAATAAAAAAAAAAAAAAATTGTGGCGCACCGGACATGGCTTGGACATAGCTCCAACACTGTTCGGACACCTTACCGACACTATTGTATTATATTTTTGTAAAATAAAACAAAACTGGTTAAAAAGGTAAAAAAAAACATTTCGGTTCCAAAACTTCCACCTTTCCTCTCTCTGCATGTTAAAAAAAGTCTAACAATTTTGTCTTGAGAAGATGAATGGAAAAATCTTAATTTTCAATATATATATATATATATATATATATAAACGGTGTCCCGGTGTCCAATATTTTGGACATCACCCATGTCCCAATGTCCGTATCGAAGTCGGTGCTTCATAGAATATTATCAATATATTTACATTGAACATCTTAAGAATATCAGACCCCTCTATAATGACAAAGGGTTCCATATCCACTCTTTAAGTTACATGAATTATATCCTAGGTTGGCAAACCACGTTTTTGGTTTTAAAACCAGGATTCAAAAGTACAAAAGAAAAAACATTTGCTACCTAGTGCCACATGATTTGACCAAATCACAAACCCAAAAACTGTTAATCATTTACCACATATAAACCTCTCATAATCAATAAATTAATTTCATTTCACCATTTGCTCTCTGTCAATTTGTAGGTAAAAACTTAACCTTAGAAAATGGACAGTGATCATGAACCATTTGTGCAAATAAAAGAACATCGTCCCTGTGATGAAGGGACTAAGATTTAGCATCATAGGTTAGAATTATACTTTACAAAACGTCCATAAAGAAACATTATACAATATGATAAGAGAAGACTAATCTCTGACCTTCTTCCTTTTAAGCCAAGCAATTTCAGCATCCCCATTGAAAGATAAGTAACAATTCTTCCTACAGGATACAATACCAGGGAAAGCCATGCCACTGGCCTGACCTAGAGGCATTATAATCAATATTTGTCATAAAAAGAAGTTGAAGCAACAATATAATGTAATATGAATGATGTATTAAAAATAAACACAGATATTTTAATCACTGCCATTTCTGTTCCCAAATATTATAAAAGGAAAGGGTAAGAAATTTACAACTTACCACAAACCGAGCCACCTCTGTGGCATTATGAACTGCTATACTTTTTGGAGTAATTTCAGTGAGAAGCAAAATGGCAACCTAGTTTGATTATGGAGGGAAGAGATAATTCAGATATTATGAGAAAAAGTTCTATGAATACACATGTATAATTTTGCAACATATTATACTTACAAGGTGAGAGGAAACACAAGTTATGAAATTATGTGAAACAAATCCTGATTTTGTTTTACGAAAGTTATATCACAATCAGAAACAACAAAGAAAAGATATTGAAGTATGCAAGAGAATTAAGAGGATAAATAAATACATAATTAAGCTATCCAGAAAACTTTTCATTGCATCATACAGTGCACACCTTCTGTTAAACACTTAATGAGACTCTGGAAGAAAAACTAATTTTCAGCTCAAAAGGAGAGCATTCAAGCATCAAGAGGGGGAAAGAAGGATACAGTTATGTACTGTTGTATTTTTGGCTGAGGATAAGGAAATTGCCTAGGAACCAAGTACTCAGGAAGAGACTAGGATATCCTAAGAAATTTCAAGCTTTGATTAATCAAACCAACTTGGTTGAGTTGCATTAGTAAAAATATTTTTTAGAGAAAAATAAAGGTCATGCAGGAGGTCCCAGACAAAATGACCTTGGGTCAAAAAAGAAACGGACAGTGCAATGTTCTGTGATCAATTTGATGCAACCATTCTATTTTAAAAGTTAATTTATACTTCTATTGTAAATACTACTAGATAGTATAACCCTTTTACACATGTTTGTCACTCTATGTATAGAAACCCGTGCTTGTACATGGAACAGATATTGAAATAAATTACCACTATTTGGGGGGGCGGGCGGGGGATGCCATTTGGGTGGGGAAAGAGTGTCTAACAAGTTGACACATGGCACTCTTCTGGACAAATTTATTGTGGATATTGTGGATGACAAAAAGGGCAACCCGGTGCTATAAAGCTCTCACCATGGTGGGGTCCAGAGAAGGGTCAATCCCATTGTGGGTCTATTGTAGGTAGCCTCACCTTGCTTGTGCAAGAGGTTGATTCCATGACTTGAACCTATGACCTTAATCATATGGCAGCAACTCCAACTGTTGCACCAAGGCTCCCATTCATTGTAAATACTATAACAAAATACTAAATATATAACACAAAAAAAGGACACTGAAGGTATATCCTATATGCTATAACATTGTCTAAACTGCAGACCTTTGGACAGCTTTTAAATGTATAAATTATATAACAAATCATATCACCCCTCCCCCCTTTTCTATCCACTCAAAGGTTAGCTTGGGCACCTTTTTCACAAATTGGTGATAAAGCTAGCAAGCTTTACATGTCAAATTCTTGTTCCCACCACATCAGGAGTTTGCAAGTTTAATGGGCAGCATGTTGATATACTGAAAGATTCAATGTTCCAAATGAATAACAATCAAGTGGCCTAGTGAATCTGAATTATGGATAATGAAGTCTATGCATAAACCATTTCAACATGTTTTGATGTCCTGAAAATAGTGGCCTTTGCAAGCATTCAAACAAGAAAATCAAATCATACAGTCATCACTCCTGTTGCTGCGCTAACACCGGCTTCACCAAATATTGCAGTTGCAGCTTCTGTGACCAGAGCAGTTGCCCCAATATTGACCACACTGTACAGAAAAATAATAACATGAGAAACATACTATAACATGTTGAAAAAAATAATATTTGGCAATAATAAGAGCAATGAAAGGCTAATACGTTGTGCCAATAAGTATAGTTGTAAGGAATCGAGTAACATCACTTCGGAGTAGTCTGAAGACGCCATTTTCAGACTCTTTTTCAGCCAATTCTCGAACCTTACACATTGTCATCAACAGTGATTAGACTTCAAAGTTCAAACTATAATCAGCTAAATTAATAATCAGGAATTACAAATCTAGAGTACAGAAAATGCATGCATATCAGAGGAGCCAAAACCATTTCTTAAAGGAAAAGGTAATATAGCAATTGATGCTTAAATCAGCAACATTTAATTTCTTTCTGAGCATATTGGTGAGTTACGAAGTTGCTAGCTGAAATAATGTAAGAGGCACTATTTTAGTCATTCATAAAGTATGCAGTCAAATCAATATTACAATCAAAATATGGTGTTATGTTAGATTTTGAGTCTTTGACTAGTGTTCAACTCCAATGGCTTCAGGATCCAAGTTACTAAAGCTCCCCTCATCTCCCACCCTTACCTAAAGCAAGATTTTAGACACTGGTACAGCCACGTGTATATAAAGCTATATATATATATATTTTATATTTATATTTATATTGTGCTATAATACCCAATCTTGCTAAACTTATATCTCAAAAACATGAGAAACAAAGATTGCATAATGAACCAAAGAAATCTTGGTGTCACAATCAGGTAGATGGCAGATGAATTTCAGGTCAGTATGACCCCATGTAAGATACAAACTTCATTTCTTCAAAAATGAGAAACTTTCAGTAATTGGATATCAAAATAAAATTCATTTAAACAATGTTACCATATGATCAGGAAAAACACCCCTATCTACTTGAAGTTCACTTCCAAAACCCAATTCAACCCTGGCAACTATCCTTTGACCAACTAGACTAAATTGAGTAAGTCTACACCTCATAATGCTATGATAGGGGTTTAGAAAAAAAACAGTTCCTGTTTTCCTAGGCATAGCTCCTACTTCTATAGAACTTGTATATAAAAAGTATCATTCATAAAAGGAGGATAAACATGATACCTTCCAAGGCCAAAGTGTGGTAATTGAAGTCTCCGCCATAGAGAAAAAAGCTGAAAGACCCAAAAGCACTGCCAGTATCAACCCTTGCTCCTTAAATATACGAAGAACTTGCAACACTTTAGGCCATGTATTCCTAAGCAAAAGTATGCTCTGTCCAATGACACCATATCCTGCATTCACTACCCCCTCAACAGCAAAAACTCGTGGACATCCAAACACCAATACCCCACACACAGTTGCAGCAAGAATGATTCCCCTCTTCAACAACAACTCATGTATAAATTTAAAATTGGCTTTGGAAACATCATTTCTCTCGTGTAAACAATCACTGCTACTACCTAAACACCTCAAGCGAGCTCTACCTAGTAACTTGGCATCCACTCCATAACTTGAAACCTGAAAGCTTGTGAAAGTGGACCGGCCAACACAATTGGACACAAAACAAAATGGGTATCTAGTGTTTCTACCCAAAACCTTGATTGGCATTCTCTTTGGCCGGTTCTCATGCGTAGGGTAAAGCAATCTGGAACCGGAACTGAAGACTCGGTGACCGAGAACCCATGATTCGAGACCCATCACGTCACCAAAAAATTAAAAACATAACAGAACAAAAACACCCCACCAACTCAAAATCGAATTTGGATGCAAAAGAAACTTAGAAAACCCAAGTAAAGAAAGTGGTTGTATTTTGCTTAGTACTGGGTATCACAGAATCGGAAAGGAATTGGTTATGCAGTGCAACATAGGAAGGGGAACAGCAAAGGAAAAACCTATATACAAAAAAATAATATTTTATTTTATGGATTTTGTTCTCTTGGAATCAAAAACCGGAAATTGTGAAATGGAGTAAAATTAGGGTTTGAGAGGGAAGAGTGGAAATTGGGTATCTTGAGTTGCAGAACAGTGTTGGACGGACCTCGCCACTTGCCTTTGTTGCCAGATGCTCTGTTCGGCGCAGAAAGTAGGATTGGACGCTTAATATTATGTAACATAACTTATTCATATTTTATAAAATTATTTTTTCATGTTATAACTTATTCATAATTTTCTGTTGCTTAACAAAAAAATTATGTATAAAAAATTTATACATAATTTTTTTTATTAATGTATTTTAACTATTAAATAAATATTTTAAAAGAAAACTAGGCAAATTTAATTTAGTCACATGTTAAAATAAAATAGTTTGTGTGCTCCCAATTAGACTATACTTTGCTGTAACAAATATGAGATGATGTCGGGTGAGGTAAGGTCCCTTATATATATATATTAATTATGGTGTCATTATATCTTTTTGATTTACCAGTTCTTTTCCTTAGAAGGGCTGATAATCTATTCAAAAGTTGTTCATCTTTTTGCTAGGTTTCCATCATGAGTCGTAGCTAATATTTATTGACTCTAATATAATCCAACTATATATATAGAGATAATGATATATATTTTTTAAATTGTATATGAATCTATAGCCATGACATGCTCCCTGCGGAGCTCCTATATTGTTTGGAATTTTATGCAAACTTGTATATGAATGATATATGAATTTTGAGTAATGAATTTACCGATTTGGATGTATATATACTATAGATATAAGTAACTTTTGGCTGTGGCTATATTTTCGTGGTTAACAAGCGAAATAAATTGTTGTATGTTCTACTTCAAATGAGACTTTTATCAAACTTTTAGTAGTTTCTTGATTATTTTATTGGTGGCCTATTAGACACCTCTAAATAATGATATATATTTTTTTCTCTCCCGTCCTATTTTATTTAATATTTTAGTAATTTTTTTCTATCTCATTTTAATTTTCATTTTATAATATCAATACACCATTAAATGCTATTTTCAATTCCACCCTTATTAAATTAGTTAATGTATATTTATCAAATAATGTGTTTTTAATATGAGAGATAAGGGGTATAATAGAAAATTAGTTAAATCTATTTATAAAACTTAAAACAATAATGACACTCCTTAATCCATGCACCACAATCTTAAACGTTAAATTAAACGAGACGGAGGGACTAAATTATATATTTTGATCCTTCACTAAGTCGGCGACTATCCTTCACTAGAAACTCGAGATCCCTATGTCTCTTGCCATGGTCGTAGGACAGAGACACCAACTCAGTCGCAACGGTACAACATTTTTTATTTTAGGTCATGGCTAAAAGTCGTGACCAAAAACACTAAAACTGTGGTCTAAAAGTTCGGGCCACGATATTTTAGTCATCTTTTATACTACCGTAGCCTATTTCAATATACCACGATTTTTCACTTTCGACTACACTTCTATAAAAACTGTGGCCTAAACTAATAAAATAGACAAGAGTTTTATTCATGTAGTTATATCATTAAACCACACTTATTCACGTGTGGGCATATATTTTATACCACACTTTTATAACTGTGGGCAAAAAAATATAGACATTAGTCATAAACTTTAAGCAATGATTATATGACAGTGGTATATATATTTTAAGCCACAGTTTTTTATATGTATGACAATACAAAATATGCAATACTTTTATAGGAGTATTTATTTAGTCTACATTTGAATGTCATTTATTAATTATAATATTTAGTTATTCAATTATATATGTGTGTAATTAGATTCATAGAAATTATTAAATATAAAATTTTAAAATCAACAATTGAACCTATAAATCAAACGAATATATATATATATATGACAAATATTTAATCTAAATAATCCAAAAGATGCAAAAGATGTATAAAACACTTGTATCAATTACTTGTATAATTTTTTTTGTCAATTATATAAACTCCCAAATTATAGAAAATAGACATAATAAAAATAAATTTCTTCTCTCAAATTCAATAAATAACATTCTAGAATATTATAATTTACAAACTTCCATGACATCTCATGAACATCATTCTTGCTCTACATCTTCAAGATTAATTTTCAGTTTTTCACCCTCCAACCTGTAAATATGGAAGCACATAATATAATTTTAAAGAAGTAATTGAGTTACTTATTATATTATTGGATCTAAATGCCAAATAAGTAATTCTCATATGATTACAATATGATTCACCCAAAATCAACACTCACATTTAAAATATCAAAAGAAATATTTCTTATTAATTCACCACACTTATACCAAAAGAAAATTTTAAACTAAAAGTTATATATATTAGCAAAACCAAATTCAAATGTATATGGCTAACGTTATTTTACGCTACGTCTTTTTTTTATTTTTAATATCTTTTATGAAAATGAATTTTTTTTTTTTAAATTAGTTAAGCAGAAACATAAATACTTTTAAATTTTTATCATTTATTGTGTCGATGGGATAGTGTTTCAGATCATATATGAAAATAGCGGGATTAAAGATGAGAAATGAATTCTATTTCTAAGTGAGGCATAATTGCAAGAAGAGAGGTTTTTATTTTATGTTCCACCTTTTTTCTGGTTGCATCTAATACTCATATTTATACTACAGCAAACTTGGGCCCCAAGCCTATTTTACATAGGATACTCATCTAAATAATGCAACCAATGAAAGTACGTCTTCTGTTGCGCTGTGTTGTTGTTCCTCATGTCTCCTTGCTGGTGCAGTTGTGTTGTTTCCATTTTGTGTCACTGCTACACGGCTTTCCATGGGGCTAGAGTTGGTTGCCTCCTTTTTTGGTGTATAATTCTGCCACCCTTGTTGTATTGCTACTTTATTTGTCTACAGGATTTACGCTTTCTGCTTTGATACCAAGTCATCAGAATGCTCTTTTTCTTGCTTTCTTATTTGCTTATTTTCCATGTTAATTTTTTAGGAACCAGTCCATAACATTTTCCCCCTTGTACATGCAGTATGCAATATTGTAATGTGCAGTCCGTTTTTTGGGGATTGGTTTATCAAGTGCTTCATGTGCTTATCTCCTATTGGTGGAGCATAAGTTTGATGGCTGAAAAGTGTGACCCTTTTCTTTTCTTGCATACATGTCTCACATGCTTGAGTTTGCGGGTCTCATCTTTTACACGTGGCGCTTTGCATAGTTCTCTGTCCTCTGGTTGTTCATCATAGCGTTTTGCATTTTGGGGTTGTACGCCCTGTTATGACTAATACGAAATTCTCTTTGTGTATCAAAATCCGTCCTGCAGGGTACATTGTGATGCCAGGTTCGCCCTTTGCTACCAGGGGCTTGCCTTCTGATGTTCGCCTAGTGATCTTCTGCGAGGAGGCGTCTTTCATTCTGCCTCTTGAGTTTTTTTTATTTGTGTGAGCTTCCTATCTTAGTTGATTGAGACGACTAGTCATCTACACATTTTTGCTCTCCTTTTGTTGGGGGTTCCCTTGACCTTTGTCCTATTTCAGTCTTCTGAGGGCGTATTTTTTAGGTTGAATCCATGGCATTTGCCCCCTTGTACTTAGGAGGCGGTTGCTTCTCTCAAGGTGCAAAAGTTTTGTTTCATGTTTGTCGTCCTTTCTTCATCATACTTCTTCTCCTTCGAGCTTCATTCAGTCATCTAAAGACGTTGGCTTGTTGTGATTAGTTCGTTGTCTGTACCATTGTTTTGGTATTGGGAGAATTAATCATGTTTTTGCTCATTCTCAACATAGTGAAATTAATCATATAATAGTGTATCATAGTAAGGCAAACACAAATCATTTACCAAAAAGAACGTTGGACATGCCTCGGGCGTCTTGTCTAGAGTGGCTTAACCATTAAAGGGTGATTTTTACTAAATTAATACAGTCTCAGGTATCAAGTAAATATTTCAACCATTATTTCTATGAGGGCTATTATTCATATAAGCAAAGGTCACATATGCAGAGAGCGTGCCTAGATGTTTAGCCGGTATTGGTGTTTCCATCCTTTCAGAAATAATAAACCCTTTTTCTTACAAGATATTTTAGATAAATATACCAATTATGAAGTAGGTTAACAATTGAGAAAATATGCTTTCTAAATGTTCATTCGGGAAATACCGATGATGCTTTCAAGATGAAGCTAAGACACTTCTAAAATGCAAACTACTACGTTCCAAATGAGAACAGCTAAAATGTCAAAGAAATCAAAATAATTGAGGCTTTAAAGGTGGTTTTAAAATATGCTCTATGGGCTAAAATATAGAACGCTTTCAAGAAGTGCGCTTTCATACCCATCGGACTTATTCATTTTGGGTGGTCTTTTGATAATGTTTTTTCGTCCCTGCATGTCAGATGAACACATATATTTTTGTGGCATTAGGATCAAGTCGTGATGGCTACGCCTTCCCTCACTTGGTAAATTTCTTTGTTGCGTATTATGGTACGCTGTTCAATCCTGCATTGTGGTTCCTTGCCTAGGGCGTTTTTGCCAATGAAAATTCTTGAGGAGGGCGATATTATAATTCCTTTTGTTGCATTAAAGCTGTAAAAGAGCTAAAATTGTCCGAGAGAAATATCTCTTCACGAGTCAAAATAATCATTAGTTAAGAGAATCAGGGCTAAACATGATGTTTCTTTTCGAATCCTTTGTTTTAGTACAAGATTTTGTATATGCAGACCCTCACGTTTTCATGTTCTTTTGGGTATTTCATTTAAGAGAAAATTTTGTCTTTTTATTGCATATCATAACACGCTTTCTGCGTTTGTAATTCTTAAGGCGTGTTATGTCAATAAGTAATTTTGAGGCAGGTAGTTTTGTATAAGATTCGTTGTATATATTTTTCTATTTGTAGAAGGCCTTTAATGTCTTTCGTATCTTGGCTTTTCTTAAGCGTTTTGTTAATTGCAACAAGCATCATAGTGTTCTTTTATGGTTTATACATATGTCTTTTAGGCATGCTAGGTTCTAAGTGTCCTTGAGGAGGATACGCCTTTAACCCCTCCTAAGTTGTCCTGTAGAAAAGCTTCCTTGGGATTGTTCTGATACAGCAATTGAAGTAATTGATGGGAATTTTTCTTGGAATTTATCTTCCCCTAATCCAACATTGCAAAACATAAATCTCAGAGTTTCTCATGGCATGAGGGTTGCTGTTTGTGGTACTGTTGGGTCAGGCAAGTCTACTTTACTTTCTTGTGTATTGGGAGAAGCACCAAAGATATCAGGTATCCTTAAGGTTTGTGGAACAAAGGCCTATGTTGCTCAATCACCATGGATACAGAGTGGCAAGATAGAGGATAATATATTGTTTGGTACTTGGTAGAATCATGGATAGGGAAAAGTATGATAAGGTACTTGAAGCCTGTTCCCTGAAGAAGGATCTGGAGATTCTGTCATTTGGTGATCAGACTGTTATAGGAGAGCGTGGAATAAATTTGAGTGGTGGACAGAAACAAAGAATACAAATTGCTCGTGTTCTTTACCAAGATGCTGATATATATTTATTTGATGATCCTTTTAGTGCTGTGGATGCTCATACAGGATCTCACCTCTTTAAGGTAACTCAGTTTCATTGTTTTGTTTATTATGTGCAATATATACTGGGCTATTATATACTGGGATATTTGTGCATGGCAGGAATGCTTGTTGGGCCTTTTAAGTTCAAAGACAGTGGTTTATGTCACTCATCAAGTGGAGTTCTTACCTGCTGCTGACCTTATACTGGTGAATATTTCGCTTAATTTTATTGTCATTCATTTAAAAAGAAAGTTTTTTTGTTTTTTAAGGGTATGTTTGTGAGTTGGAAAATGAAGGGGAAGGTTTGTAGGACATCCTTCCCTCCCATGTGTTTGTGAGTTTAACTCTCTCCTTCTTTAACTTACAAAGTCTTTCCCCTCCTTCCTTCCCCTTTCTTTTCCTCCTAACTCTTTCCTTTCCCTTCCCTCCAAACTCCCAAACACACCCTAAGTCTCAAATTATGCCATGTTGTTAGGTCATGAAAGATGGGAAAATTATTCAATGTGGAAAGTATACTGATCTGCTTAACATTGGGACTGATCTTATGGAACTTGTTGGTGCACACAAAAAAGCTTTGTCTAAACATGATTCATTGGATGGAGGGGCAGTATCTAACGAAATAAGTACATTGGAACAAGATGGGAATGTCTCTAGCACTCACAGTGTTACAGAAAAAGAGGCAAACAAAGATGAGCATAATGATAAAACAGATGACAAAGATGAACCAAAAGGCCAGCTTGTTCAAGAAGAAGAAAGAGAGAAAGGTAGAGTTGGCTTTTCAGTCTATTGGAAGTATATCACAACAGCATATGGAGGGGCTCTTGTACCATTCATATTATTGGCTCAGATTCTTTTTCAAGTTCTTCAAATTGGAAGCAACTATTGGCTGGCTTGGGCAACTCCCATCTCACTGGATGTGGAGCCACCTGTTGGAGGAACAACTCTTATAGAAGTCTATGTTGCTTTGGCCATTGGAAGTTCTTTCTGCATCCTAGCCAGAGCAATGCTTCTTGTCACAGCTGGTTATAAGACAGCTACTATCCTCTTTAATCAAATGCACTTCTGCATTTTTCGTGCCCCAATGTCATATTTTGATTCCACTCCTAGTGGGCGAATTCTTAACAGAGTATGTCATACTCCATCCTTTCCAATTTTTTCACTTTATGATTTTTGTATCCTATATAGCTTTATCCTTTAGATTTAGTAGTCCCCTTCATCTTGTTAGATGTTTCCAATCACTATAGAATACTTTATCACATTTTTGTTCTTTTTTACTGTCTGTTCTCTTGCAGGCTTCTACTGACCAAAGTGCAGTGGACACAGACATTGCTTATACAATAGGGTCATTTGCCTTCAGCATGATCCAGCTTCTGGGAATTATAGCAGTGATGTCTCAGGTTGCATGGCAGGTTTTCATTGTTTTCATACCAGTGATAGCAATCAGCATTTGGTATCAGGTATTATTTAGATCATGTAGCCTTTGATAATGTGGCACATAGTACTTTTCATTGCCCTCTTCCTTTTCTTTCAAAGGCTTCACTTTAAATTTTAAAAGATTATGTACCAAATTAATTTTTCAAATTTTACTCCATTATTATATAATATTATATGGTTATAGCTAACATCTTAAGAACTTTTAATCTTCAGCAATACTATATACCATCGGCCCGAGAACTATCACGTTTAGTTGGAGTGTGCAAAGCCCCAATCATTCAACACTTTGCTGAAACAATTTCTGGAGCTTCAACCATTAGAAGCTTTGATCAACAGTCAAGATTTCAGGAAACAAATATGAAACTGGCTGATGGTTATTCTCGACCAAAGTTCAATATTGCTGGTGCTATGGAATGGTTGTGCTTCCGCTTAGATATGTTGTCTGCAATCACATTTGCTTTCTCCTTGATATTCTTGATATCTATTCCACAGGGAATCATAGATCCGGGTACATAATTCAAATCTGGTATCTGTCACCAATCAGAATGTTCTGTGTTTATGTAATGAGGAATTGAACATAATTGTTTCCCTTTTATGTAATTTTCCGGTTTTTGAAGGCATTGCTGGTTTAGCTGTCACCTATGGACTTAGTTTGAACACAATACAAGTTTCGTTGATATGGAGTCTTTGCAAATTGGAGAACAAAATTATATCAGTAGAAAGAATACTTCAGTATACTTGCATTCCTAGTGAGCCTCCCCTTGTTGTAGATGAAAATCAGCCAGATCCTTCTTGGCCCTCATATGGCGAGATTGTTATACAGGACATGCAGGTAGTTGAACTTATTATTATTATTATTTTGATGATTATGATGATGTTGTACAGGTTTTTTATTTATGTTTATGGTTTTGATTTCTTTCATTTTATGGTCAATTTATGAAACTCATGCTAAGTTTCTCTTTTCCTAAAAGACTAGAAATAAAATATGCTTCTCAACCTAAAAGCTATGCTTTGGATACAACATATTTCATAGCATAATTTTTACTAGATGTTTATGCTACATCTGTAATGATTTCTTCCCTGTGATGAAGGTCCGTTATGCTCCACATCTTCCACTTGTGTTGCGTGGCATAACATGCACATTCCGGGGAGGACTGAAAACTGGCATTGTTGGGAGAACAGGAAGTGGTAAATCAACTCTCATACAAACACTTTTCCGAATCATTGATCCTACTGTTGGGCGAATTATGATTGACAGCATCGACATTTCTTCAATTGGACTGCATGATTTGAGGTCTAGACTAAGCATCATTCCTCAGGATCCAACCATGTTTGAGGGGACAGTGAGAACTAATCTGGACCCCCTGGAAGAGTACACTGATGAACAAATTTGGGAGGTGGGTTTGTATTATTTGTTGAATAGAATCACAGACAGATGGTTCTGTCCAGAAGATTAGACATGTAATTGTTCTTCAAATTTGTATTGCCTTCAGTCATTCACATTGTTCTTTTAAATAGGCCTTGGATAAGTGTCAACTTGGAGATGAAGTTAGAAAGAAAGAAGGAAAGCTAGAATCTGCAGGTTTGTCTACTAATTTTATTGAACATAAATATATAATACATCTATTCCTGAACTTATTACTAATGTGGGAGTTGATGCTGTAGTTACTGAGAATGGTGAGAATTGGAGCATGGGTCAGAGGCAGTTGGTGTGCCTTGGTAGGGTGCTGCTTAAGAAAAGCAAGGTTTTGGTTCTTGATGAAGCCACTGCATCAGTTGATACAGCTACGGATAATTTAATTCAGCAAACTCTTAGGCAACATTTCTCTGATTCCACAGTCATTACAATTGCACATCGAATAACTTCTGTTTTTGACAGTGATATGGTTTTGCTTCTTAATCAAGGTTAGAAAAGGCTGTTATTTTTTCATTGAACACTGATATTTTTTGTTCCTTGATGTTTCATTTTCTGATTTCCTTTGGCATTGGTGCAGGACTTATTGAGGAGTATGACTCCCCAACAACATTCTTAGAAGATAAGTCATCATCTTTTGCTCAACTTGTTGCAGAGTATACTATGAGGTCCAACTCCAGTTTTGAGAAATCTGTTGATCACTGATTGAAACCTACTAAAATAAAAGTTTCTTGACAATGGCGAAAATCTGAGGGGATTACAATCTTATAAATGGGATTGGTAATTCTTTTGTCTCCAGGATTGCAGCATGTTTGATAGAAAATTGTATTGTATAAAATAGATCTTTTGATCTACTGTGAGAAACTGTCATATCCATCATCACTCTTTTTCCAAAGCAGGGGTTGGAAGAAATTATTAGAGTGAATAATTATAAAGTGAAACAAAAAATCAAAATGATTTCAATATATTTGTTGGTTAAAACTTAATTTATTAAAAAATATAATTCATTAATAGTTATAAAGATTTACAATTCGAGAGGGATGAAGAGTCTTAACTGTGATTAAGTCCCGAATAGAATTGCCCCTGGTAATAGGGGATATTTATGGTTTACACCAAAAATAAAGATTTACAATTCTATAAAATTTAAAAAAATGACAATATAGTTATAAAAAAATATTAAAAAAAAAGTTCATATAACCTAATAAAACACATGAAATACCAAAGAAAAAAAATTAAAGTCACATATTAAGAAAACATAAATTTGTAAAGGATTACTATTTACGCCAAAAAAGAGTAAAAGACTACATCTACGCTGTCAGTATCCAATTTTGACCAAATTATTTTATTTATTTGTAGAAAATAAAATTAGGAAAATTAAATCATGTATTTATTTAATGGGTTGGAGTACCCCTTGTACTCCCTCTTAATTAAATTTCTTAGCTTATAAAAAAAAAGAAAAATTAAATCATTAAAACAATTAAGAAAATTTAAAATGGAAAAAATAGTGAAAAAATATAAAAAAAATACAAAAGATAAAAAGTCAAGTTTAAATAAAAGGAGAAAGGGAAAGAAGATATTTGCATCAGTAAAGCATTAATGTTTGGATCCTCTACTTTTTACTAATGAAGAGAATAGTTTTTTTTTATTAAGAATACCTAAGGGATCAAATCTTGTTTAATAATTTCTCTCATTAATGTGATAGATTCTTAATAATTTGCACAGTGAATCGAGGGTAACCGTTTTAAGACGGACATGTAGGGAGTGTTGTGTAGTTTAGTCTCCACCCTAGGGTGTAAAACAAACTTGTACCCGTGGATACCCGCAGATATACCCGCAATGGGTACCCACATATTTATAAAATGGGTGAGAACAAATATTATACTACCCGTCCCGCAGGTACCCGCATACTCATTAAAATATATTTGAATATTGGGATTTTTTATTATTTTATGATGAGATATAGTTTATTTTATATTATTTTATAAAATATATTTTTAATATATTAACACGTAATGATATTATATAATGATAATTTATATATATAATGTTAATATAATATGATATTATAATATATTATATAACATTTTCTCTTTCTTTATATAAAATTTAAATTTTTAAATATTAATAGATACCCGCTACCCGCATGGGTACCCGTTAATTTTAGCGAGTATAAATACGGGTAGTGCACTACCCGCCCTTGTCCCGCCCCGTTGACATCCCTATTCCACCCTTCCCCAAGCGTAATAGATTCCCAAACCCAATTTGTTTTTTTATTAAGATTATTTTTTTAGGGTTTTCAATTTTTCCTAACTTAATAAAATTGGTGGCCATTCCCATTTTTAATTCTCTTTAATTTTTTGGGTTGCTACATATTGATGGTGACTCCACTAGGGGAAAATTTTGAGAATCAAGCTCGTTAATTTGATTGTGCAAATATTATTAATTTTACCGCTTATTCTTGTTTTTGTTAGTATTTATTTAATATTTTCACTTTATTTGTTTTTAATTTGTATATATTGTTGCTTTATTTATTTGTTTTGTTCTAGTCCTAGAGAAGAAGACTTTTAATTTTATTGTATATATTTTGCTTTGCCTTTGTTTTGTAGGTTAAGGGTTTAGTTTTGCTGGTTGTATTATTGGTTTATATGCTCCCTATACATATTGATGCACTTCACCATCACCTACCTCACACACTTTTTGGGCTCTGTACCCGAGCGTGTGCGAACTAAGAAGTAGGGATGTTTTGACAATTGTTATTGATGGACTTAGTGTTCACTTAGAAGTTGTCGATTCACCACTTAAATTGCTATTGGTCTCATGGGTGTGTTATAATTTAGATGAGTTTATCCCTCCTTATGGCTAATTCATGTACTGGGCCATTTTCCATATGATGAGGGCGATATGAGAACCATGACCTTTAATTTAGAAGTCTAAATCCACCCATGAAACCCTAGACTAGTAGATAATCCTAGGTGACCATCCAAATAGAGTTTGATCTTTAGAATCCATAACCCTAAGGCTTTCCCTTACGTAGGATAAATGGAAGTATAATTTTTGTCTTTTGTTTAATATAAAAAAAAAAATTTTAGTCTTTCTCACTTTGTGTACTTTTTCTTTTCTTCATGATGATATAAAAAATATATTCTCCATTTTCTTCACCAAACATTTTGCATTGCTTGTCATTATAAAAAAGATAAATTATACCTTATTTTGATTTTTTTTCTTTCTTTTCATAAAAAATAAAAAAACATTGTTTGTTAATAAAAAATAAATTCCTTTTCATTGTAGATTTCTTGCATAAAAAAGGTTATTTCGTCATTTATTCATCATCCATTGCATATATGCATTATTTGACATATGTTTTACTTTTGCATCACCATCCACATTTTTCAACTTTTTCAAATGAGCGTCATACATATTTATTTTTCAAATTTTGGATCTTTTCATTCTTACATATGTCATTTATCAAAAATAAAAAGATTCATTTTTTTTTACATCTTTCATTGAAAAATTACAAAAAAGTGAGAAATATAGGTGTTGGGTTAACATCTTCAAAACTTAATTGTTTAAAATTTCACCATTGTGCCTCGTCAAAAAGTCTGTTCACAACTCAATCTGATTCATTCTCGTTCTCACTAACTGGAAACTTCTCACCCATCAATGACCAACATCCTTGAACCAACTGTGAGTCCTCACTATGCTCTCTGGAGCAAAGAAACAAGGAGTTGAATGAAAATTTTAAACAAATTCTAAACCTCTTGAGAGAATGCGTGCAAAGTAAGGATATAGCCAATGGTAGTAAGGTGAGTAGTTTGGAGGGGCAAATATTAAGAATAATGTGTTGCTTAGGCATTGAGTGAATGATTCACTAAAATGTTGTGTATTGGAGGTGTTGGTTTTTGTAATTTGTAGCTCAATTTTGCCCAAAAAAAAAATATGATGAAAAAAAAAAGAAAATGAAAAGAAATTGAAAAGGATCATATGTGTACATTTCATAAAATTGTCTTAAAATTAAGGTTTTGAAAATAAACCATCATTATTTGAACTGAAGTTTGGCAACGTTTCTTTGTCTTTAAAAATTAAAATTATCCATTGCCACCCACTTTGAGTCTAACAAAAATAATTTATTTCATTCAATAACATCAAACAACGATCACCTTTATATCGAGGGTCTAGCACAATGTTTGCGTTCATTTAATTTGAGATGTCATCACTACTACACTGGGGGTTGGCGTTGTGTTGGTGTAAGTTTTGATGTTATCACCCTCATACTAGAGCTAGTGCCATTTTTGTTTTGCCTCAATTTGAAAATTATGTGCGTTGATCTTGACTCAGTTGCAATGTCACTTGGAAAATGTGATTTTTCTTCTATATTGATTAAAAAGAGAGAAATAGAATGTAAAAAGAATGATAAATAAAAAGAAAAAAGTAAAGAAAAAAAAATAAGAAAGGGGAAAAAGAAAATATGATGAAATAAAGAAAAGGAAATTATGAACATTTGAGAGCCCAACAAAGAAAATTTAGAAGAGATCTTTTGAGGAAGATCTCAAGATAAGTGGAGTGAATCATTGTGTTAGAGATCCTTTGTCTTGATTAACCATTAAACACTTATTTGATCCTTTAATACCCTTTTCTTCTATTACACTTTTAACCATTGGTCACGTTACAAACCTAATAAAGTTCATTCTGATAAATGATTGGTTGAAATTAGTGTCTTAAGAGTTAATTTAGGGACAAGTTATTTGAGATTGTAATACATTTTTTCTAGAAAGGAAAAAAGGAAAAAAAAATTGAAAAAAAAAAGATATAAAAAGAGTTATAGATTGAAAATCCTCTTGAATTTGTTACTCTTTGTTAATAGAAGTTAAAGATTAGTTTGTGCACTGAGAATCTAAAGCGAGATATTGTTGAAAGCAATGGAGTAATACATAGTTGAAATATCTGTAGGACAAAATTGAATGTTATTTTTCTGATTGAAAGTTCAAGAGCACTTAGTACTTTAGTTGGGGGCATGCGTTATGCATAATTTGTGTTATTACCTTCCAAAAGATACCTTTAAGCCCTTTGACTTGAAGTTTCTCTATTCATCCTTAAGTAGACAAACAAGTGTTTTGGAATGATGGTGAATTTTAAATACAAAAGCTTAAAGATGCCCTTTTCCTATATTTTTCTCAGTAAAAATTCAACACAGTAATATGTCATACAATTATCAATATTCTCATATTAATCTTTACAACATGCATTTTACTCTCACCTTCAAGCATTGTGATGCCCAAGACTCTTTTCTCATTCTTCTGTATTTCATTTCATCATTGCCTATTGATTTTTCAGGTCATTAATCATTTGTTTGAATTGATTGTTGATTTTTCAAGTTAAATATCATTTACTGCCTATTGATTTCTTGGGCTTAATTTTATTTTGCATTGTTTGTTGATTTTCCAAACTCAATGTTATTTTGCATTGTCGGTTGATTTTCATGTCATTAATCAACTGTTTTAATTGCTTGTTGATTTTCCAAGCTAGATATCATTATGCATTACTAGTTGATTTTCTGGGTTGAATTTTATTTTGCATTGCTTTTTTATTTTCCAAGCTAAATATTATTTTGCATTGACTGTTAATTTTCCAGGTTACTAATTACTTATTTGAATTGCTTCTTGATTTCCTCGATTGAATTTCATTTTTCCTTATTTGTTGGTTATTTGTTTGAGTCAACTGTTGATTTCCTAGGTTGATATCTATTTTGTTATGCTTACTGATCTTCAGAAGATTTGTGTTATTTTTTCTTTTGTTTGTTGCCAGGTAATTTTTAGTTTAGATTAATCTGTCCAAGAAAAGTCTCAAACAAAATTGGCTCTTTCTACTTATTCTTTCTAATTGAAAGAACAAGTAAAGGAGACTAACTGTGAGCACCCAATTTTGACAGGGTTTTTTTCATTTATTTGTAGAAAATAAATTTAGGAAAATTAAATAATTAAAAAAATGAAAATTGAAAAAATAGTAAAACTAAAAAATATCTTTTAGTTTGATTCAATTGTTAGAATTAGAAAAAAAAAAGTAAAATTAAAAAAAACCAACCCACAATTATTTTCTAGAAGAACTACATGACTTTTGAGCTTCCCATTGCACCAAAGGATACGTAGAAGCGGATTCTACCAGTCAAGTCAAAATTAATTTTTGTTATTTTTGTTTAATTTATTTCTTTGCTGTATTTATGAAAAAAGGATAAAATAAATTGCTTTAATTTGCACAATCAATTTAAGGTAATCGTTTTAAGACGGACATGTAGGGGTGATGTGGGGTTTAATCTCCACCCTTCCCCAAGCATAATCGATTCCCAAACCCAATTTAATTTTTTAAAGATTAATTTTTTAGTGTTTTCAATTTTTCCTAATTTAATAAAATTGGTAGTGACTCTCATTTTTAATTCTTTGATTTTTTTGGGTTGCTACATATGTTGTGCACATTTAGCCATTTTTCTTAGTTTTTAATATTTATGGGTAGTCTGAAGCCCATTCGCGCTACTGGGCCGAAATCGTATCTTCTGTGATCTGCTTTTTTTTTTTTTTGCTAAAAAGCTTACAAAAAAATCAGGCCTCAAATTTTAGTGCTATCCTATAAAAATGTGGGTTTGGGTGGACCGACCAGGTCGGGCAAACCCAATTTGTTGGCACTACGTGATCTGGACAACTCTATAGGAGACAGAGTAACGCATACCTATAATGGCCCATACTAATACAAACCTATTTAAATAAAAAAACAAACTATTATACAACTAAAATCATGTCCCACATAACAATTACGTGTTGAGTCTCAAGATTGGATTGATCTAAAGCCTTGATTTTGATGCTAACAAAATTTTGAGAATATTTAAATAAGTTTGATAATACACTGACTCGGTCTGAGTTGTACTAATGCAGGAAAATTATTCTTAAGTCCTGAATCTAAAGAGGTATCTAAGTCTTAAGCAAACCATTAGTCTGAAACGTGTAAAGTGAAATTAGTGTCTGAAGTCTCAGACCATCATTAGTCTGGTGAAGTAAAAAACTCTTGATGGAAGCATAGACTGAAGATCTTCTTCATAAGAAAAGTCCAAGATCGTGTTTTCAAATTTAAAAAAGGGACTACCTCGAACTCAAACACGACAAGTAAGCTTTCAAGACAAGACAAAAAGTGTCTTTCAGAAAAGCAAAAGAATGTTTATATTGAAACAGTAAAGAAATCAGAAAAGGACATATGCTCTGAGCAAAATGCATTATGAATTATCAAAAGCAACCTGCAATGGCCACACAACAAATCCAATGACCCCATACACTTAATGTTATGAGATAACGTACACAAGTTATCTCACAACATCCTTTTGCTAAAGAAATATATAATTAGAAGATGAAGAAACGTGAAGAAAAGAAGAGAGCACTCTGATAAAAACCTACATGTTGTCAATTTTATTTCTTCATTGTGCATTCACTTCAAACTTATTGTTTGTTTTGAAATAACTTGATATTCTCTGAACCTAGTATTATCATATACTCACACCTAGTATTATCACACATAACGTAGCTAAGTTGATATCTGATCATGGCCGAGATCACAGGGGGTGGTCCGAGATATTTACGGGTCGTGCGAGGGTGCTCCAGCGGTGGTTCCGGTGCGGCAGTGCACGGCGGGGATACCTGCGAAGGCACTCCAACGCTCAAGTTAGTGGGAGGAGAGTGGAGAAGATTAGGTGTATGTATTGTATCTTACCTTACGCATGTGGGGTGACCTCCCTTATATAGTCATCTCACAGTATGGTAGGATGGGATGTGGCAGGCGGAGCAGGCACGCCTCCGCCGTAATCCTCTGCTTCGGCCATAATTCCCAGTTGCGTGTATCAGAGCCTATCTGCTTTATTGGGGATGGCGTGGGGCGCATTAAATGCGATGAGACATGGTAGGTGCCCTATGTCTGTCCCCCTAGGGGAAGTAGGATCCGAGGATGATGAACATCGAACCTCGACTAGTTGGTGGTTGACGGTTTTTTCAGTCGTTTTGCACATGGGCCGATCATCTGGGGCTATGGGTAGATAACGTCGGCTGAGGTCCGGATCAGTTGCCCCCCAGCGTGATGGTGAGCTAGCAGCTCAACGTCGGCGATGGAAGTTCGATGTGATGGTGTATTGGTGTGCATCGGCCCTCTTGGTCCGTTCGGATCAGTTGCCCCCCCAGCGCGATGGTAGGCCGATGGTTCACCGTCGGCGATGGAAGTTCGATTGTGATAGTATATTGACGCGCCTCAGCCTTCTTAGTCCATCATGATGTCATCCTCGGGAAGCAGTTCCTGCCGAGGTGCGGGAGCTGGATCCGTTGTTTGTGTTGTGTCTTGTCGCATGTCCCTTCAACTGTGGCCGGCCTGTTGCTTGCAGTTCCTTTTTCCTGACCGTTTGGCGGAGACGTGACACGTGGTGTTCGCTGTTTGGATGATCCCCCTTGAGACGCACACCCATTCAATGTTCGTAACTGTTGGGTCATGTGCTGCGCACGACTCTTTTCGTTTTCCTTTTATACCCTGGTTTGGAGATGTGAAGTTCCTGTTGTGCCCTTAAGAAGACGTTCTTTACCCTTCCTGTCCCTGTTTGAAAAGTCAGGAGTGCCCCCAACGTTTGGTCAAGGCTTTTGGTTTCTCGGGTGAAAAGACTTCTTTGTCCTTCCTTTTAAATCCTTTTAGGTGGAGGGGATTAACCGTTCCCTCCACTTCTTCATTTCCTCCCTCCTTTCACAATGAAGAACTTCTGCTACCCTCACTCCTTCCCTTCTCCAACCTCCATCGTCAACCTTGGAATTGGTTACCATTTACCCATTTATGTTCCGATTACGGGTTTCCTTATCATCAGAGCTGTTTGTTGGTGTATTTTGGGTGGTGACTGTCTCACCTGAGAGGAGCTTGCAATGTTCCTGTTTGTCTTCGACGCCGTCAACCGTCGCATTCCAGACACTCCGCCGCTGCGAACTTCAGGTATTACTCCCTTTCTCCACCATTTCCCTTTCGTTTTACGGTTTCTGGTTTGTGATGATTCCCCGTGAGGAAGGGGATGGTGGGGGGAGAGTAGTGACTCTCTGGAGGTGCTACCCGTGCCTCCTCCATCTTGGCCGACGTCGAGGCCTAGGAAGGAACTGATGTCCAGTCGTCTGATCCGTCCTACGCTCATTATCCCTGCTATGATCCGTCGTTACGAGAATACGGCAGCCTCGGCTCGTGAAGAGGTTCACAGGCTCTCTTCGACTGTAAGGTCGGCCTTTGTGAGAGAACTTTGCGTATCCTCTTCAGAAATTGACTTAGATTCGATTGATGAGGGTGCCGAAGTCTCTAACTCAAGCTCTTCTTCCGTACGTGATAGGTTTTGCTATATGGATGCTGCAAGTACTAGTGGAGCGGAGGTGAGTAGCCGAGAGATGAGGGTTCAGGACCGATATGCTTGGGTCGATTCTGAAGTGTTGGGGACTGTGTCTCGATACTGCGGGGAAACCGAGGCCACGCTTCGGGCGTGTCTTTCTATATTTCGTCCAGAACATGATGGATTGTACACGGTTGTTCCGCCCTCCCCTTCGGATAGAGTATGTCATCGCGGCGAAACGTCTGCTAGGTTCCTGTATTTGTATTCCTTCATGGTCCATCGGTTGAAGATCAGGGTACCCTTCACCGACTTTGAAAAGTCCGTTCTGAGGCATCTTCGAGTGGTGCCGAGCCAACTTCATCCGAATGCATGGGCCTTTGTGAAGTCATTCGAGATCTTGTGTCAGCTCTTAGCTATTACGCCGACCGGGGCATTATTTTTCCATATTTTTTTATGTATGTCCGAGGAGAGTAGGAGAGAGGGCTTGGGTGAGTTTTCGCAGCCATAATGGTCAAGCCGTCTTGGGTTTGTATGTGGAGTCAGCGAAGTCATCCGGGGTCTCATTCAAAAAAGATTTTTTCAAGATAGTGCCTAAGGAGGGCGTCCTTCCATTCTGGAGAAACTCTTGGGACGAGCAAGAGCCGAACATAAACATTTACTGGGACAACCGTCACTATGACTGGGCGCCCAAGACATATTCTACTAAGCTTGAGCGTCTTACGGAGTCGGAGCAGGCTAGTTTTAAACTTTTACAGGAAGCTGTGAAGGGGCGAGGTGGTCACCGTTATTCATCTCGGTTACTGATAGACACCTCGGCTAATCAGCTCACCGTAGCTTTAGGTAGTTTTAGTGTGTTTGTTTAACTTGTGTTCTGATTGCTTTTGGGTTCTGATACATTTTGTTTTATTTTTTTGCAGAGGAAGAGCAGATGAAAATCTCCGACCTTTTGAAAAGGGCCAAGGCCCATGGCCTTGATGACCCAAAGAAAGCTCAACTCAAGAAGAAGAGGAAAAGTGCTGAGGAATCGGCCTCGTCGATCCCTAACAGTGAAAACTCAGTTCCGCCGCATGCGACCATGGATCTTACCCAGACCTCGGATCCTCGGCCCGAGGGTGTGCGTGGTCAGTCTGAAGATGATCAGAGGAAGAAGAAAGGGAAGGGTGAAGCCGGGGATTCCTCCAAGGGTCCTGATGCCGGAGGGGGTTCCTCATCCATGGTGTCGGTACTGACGAAGGATTCTATTCTTTAGCCTTCCTTTAATCCGGACGTCCCTGCTGTGAACTCTCAGTTTTATACTAAGGAGATTCACACGAAGTTTTTGTAAGGGGAATTCAACATCGACCAGTGCATCCGAGATGCCCAGGTGACATACCTTCAGCAGATTAGCTTCCTGAAATTTATTGAGAAGGATATGGTCCCTGCTGCCAAACGAGCCAAGGAGCTCTATGATAGGGCTTTGAAGGAATCTACAGTGGCCACTGAGGAATGTGCCAAGCTGAAGGCCAAGAAAGAGGCTTTAACGGTTCAACTGGGAACCATTGGGAAGGAGAAGCAAGATCTAGAGAAGAAGGTGACTGATCTCGGCAAGAGTTTGGCCGATGCTGAGCAGAAGCTTAAGGATGAGTTGAAGAAACAGAAAGAGGAGCATGATGCTGAGGTCCTGGAACTTAAGAAGAAATTGGAGGCAGCCGTGGATGGGGAGCGTCAGTCGGTTGCTGATATGCGGAATTATGTGGAGAAGGCTTTTGACGTAGCTATTGAGCAAGTCAAAGTACGTAATCCGGCATATAACCTTGACCTTCGCAACCTTTCGTACGAGTATGAGGTGATTGATGGTGTCATTGTTAAGGACGATGGAAAGGGTGGCAAGGTCGAGGTCCCAGCGGGAGAATTCCAGTCGGCCACTGACGCTCAGACGAGGACTGATGCTTAGTTTCTTTTCCTTTAATTTCAGCTTTTGATGTTTGGCTTCGGCCGTTTATGTAATGACATTTCATATCATTTCGACCGTTTTCAAGTATCTTATCGTCGTATGTATACTTTCTTCTTGAGTTTTTTGAGTTCAATCTCTTTCAAGTATCATTCTTTTCAATTGCTTATTAATCTGATCGTTAGATAATGCGTTCGAGGTGTCGTGCTTCTTTTATATGCTTGGGCGAAGTTTCTGATTTTGCATTTATGTGCGGTTTGGACGTTTAATCTAAACGTTCAAGTAAAATATAAAAGACCTCGGTTTTCAGGCCGTGGTTTGCTTTTTGGTTTGTCGTGTTGAAGTCGCTCGACCAATTTCATTGTATTGATAAACAGATAAGTTCACAATGGTCGAGTTGTTGAAGCTATTTCATTTAACTGAAATACATTCTTAAGTTGTGGACGTTCCAGTGTCGGGGAATGTCGTCTCCTTCGAGAGTTTCCAGACGAAATGCTCCTTTTCCGGTCGAAGTGACGACGCGGTATGGTCCTTCCCAGTTGGGTGCCAACTTTCCTTGCTGCCCATTTCTTCCTCCTATGTCGGCCCTCCGTAAAATGAGGTCTCCCACTTCAAAATTTCTTCCTACCACCTTCTTGTTGTATCTAGCAGCGGCCCTTAGTTTGGTGGCTTCTTCTCAGACATGGGCGATCGTTCCTCAAGTAAGTCCAGCTCCTCTTGGATAAGGTTGTCGTTATTGCCTTCATCGCTTGTACTGGTTCTCCAGCTGGGTTCTCCTATCGCGACCGGAATGACGACCTCGGACCCGTAGGTTAGTCGGAAAGGTGTCTCCCCTGTTGATGAATGCGGTGTTGTCCGATATGCCCAGAGAACGTGATCCAACTGTTCTGCCCATTTTCCTTTGGCTTCATCTAGTCTTCTTTTCAGTCCTCGTAGGATAACTCGGTTTGCGGCCTCAGCTTGCCCGTTCGTCTGAGGGTGTTCTACCGACGTGAAGTGTTGCTTGATTTGCAAACCTTCTAACAACCCTCTGAAGCCTTTGTCTGCAAACTGGGTGCTGTTATCCGTGAAGATGGCCTTAGGGATACCATATCGGCTTATGATGCTTCTGTAGAAGAACCTCTGTATTTTGGCCGAGGTGATGGTTGTTAGGGCCTCGGCTTCGATCCATTTGGTGAAGTGGTCGATTGCAACTATCAAAAACTTCACTTGTCCTAGGGCTGGGGGAAAAGGACCGAGGATGTCCATTCCCCACCTGAAAAAGGGCCATGGGATCGAGGTGGACGACATTTCTTCCGCCGGGGCATTATGAAAGTCGGCATGTCGCTGACAGGGGTCGCATTTTTGTACATGGTCGGCACTATCTTTCTCCATTGTGGGCCAGTAGTAACCGACTCTGAGGGTCTTCTTAGCTAGCGCTCGTCCGCCGAGGTGTTGGCCACAACTTCCCTCATGGATTTATGCCAAGACATGTGAAGCTTCCGCCGGGGACAAGCATTTGAGCATCGGGCAGGAGAATCCTTTTTTATATAGCTTGCCGTCGACCAATGTGTACCAAGCCGAGTTCCGTTCTATCTTCTTTGCTTCCTTCCGCCCCTCCGGTAACAATCCATTTTGTAAGTAGGTCATTATCGGGGTCATCCAGCATTGATTCTGGTCGATATCCATGACTTGCCCTTTTTCATTGATGCTTGGTTGTATTAGTGTTTCCTGGATCACCGATCTGTTGTTTCCTGGCTTCTTGGTACTTGCTAATCGCGAAAGTACGTCGGCCCTAACGTTCTGCTCCCTTGGTACATGCACGAAGTCAATCTTTTTAAATCGAGCTGAGATCTCCTTTACCTTGTTCAGGTATTGCTGCAGTATTGGCTCCCTGGTTTGGTATTCGCCTGTGACTTGGGAAATCATGAGTTGAGAGTCACTGCACAGAGTCACCATTTCTGCGCCGAGGTCTTTTGCCAAGGTTAATCTCGCTAAGCAAGCCTCGTATTCAGCTTGGTTATTCGACGTTTTGAACTCGAATTTTAACGACTGCTCAATGGTAACCCCGGTGCTATCCTCCAGCACTACACCTGCTCCTGACCCCTTAGTATTCGATGATCCATCCACATATATGGTCCAGACGACTGTTGACCTGTCTTGACAAGGTTCTGTCATCTCAAGAACGAAGTCGGCCAAGACTTGTGCTTTGATGGTCGTTCGTGGTTCATATGATATGTCGTGTTCCGAGAGCTCGACCGCCCAAGTTATTATACACCCGGCCTAGTCGGGTTTGTGCAGAACAGACCTGATGGGGAGGTCGGTCCTGACAGTGATAGGGTGAGCCTGAAAGTAAGGCCTTAGGCGTCTGGCGGCTGAGATGATGGCGAATGCTGCCTTTTCTAACTTTTGGTACCTCTGTTCCGGGCCTTGCAAGGATTTGCTTGTGAAATACACCGGGCTCTGACTTCCCTCTTCCTCTTTAACTAGCACGGAGCTGACCGCTTCTTCTCCCATCGAGAGGTATAGGTATAACCTTTCCCCGGGTTTTGGCTTTACCAAAATTGGTGGTTTGGTTAGTGAGTCCTTGAAGCTTTGAAAAGCTTCCTCACATTCTTTGCTCCATTTGAACCGTTGCCCCTTCCGCAAAAGCTGGTACAGGGGGAGAGATTTATAGGCTGACCGTGCAAGAAAGCGGGTTAGGGTCGCGATCCTTCCGGTCAGCTGTTGCACCTCCTTGATGGAGGACAGACCTTTCATCTCCAGGATTGCCTTGCATTTCTCTGGGTTGGCTTCTATCTCTCTGCTTGTCAACATGTAGCCGAGGAAGTGGCCGGCCGGTACCCCGAATGTGCATTTGAGAGGGTTCAATCTCATGTTGTGCTTCCTCAGTCGGCAAAAAACCTTCTCAAGGTCGGTCACCGGGTCTCCTCCTTCAGGAGTTTTCACGATGATGTCGTCCACGTACACTTCCATGACCTCTCCTATCAGCCCTTCAAATACTTCTGTCATCATCATTTGATATGTTACTCCAGCATTTTTCAAACCGAACGACATCATAGTATAACAGAAGGTGCCTCCATCCGTGACGAAGGCGGTTTTTTCCTCGTCCTCAGCATACATGGGTATTGGGTTATAACCGGAGTAGGCATCCATGAATGAAAGGAAACGATATCCAAAAGAGTTGTCAACTAACCTGTCAATGTTTGGCAAAGGAAAAGGGTCCTTCGGGCATGCCTTGTTGAGGTCGGTGTAGTCGACGCCCATTCTCCATTTTTCGCTGGATTTCTTGACCAAGAAGACGTTGGCTAGCCACGTTGCATATCAGATTTCTCTGATAAATCCGGCTTTCAACAGCTCGGTTGTCTGTTCCTTGATCGCCTGCTGTCTTTCTAGGCCCATTTTTCTCTTCTTCTGTGCTACTGGCTTCAACCGAGGATCGACGGATAGCTTGTGGCAGCAAAAGTCAGGATCTATTCCAGGCATGTCGACCGCCGTCCAAGCGAACAAGTCTGCGTTGTCCATTAGAAGTTTCTCTATCCTGTTTTTAAACTCTGGTGGGAGGTGGGTTCCAACCTTCGTATCCTGCCCTTCGTTTCTGCCAACGTTCACCGGGAAGGTTTCCCCATCAGGGGTGATCCTTTCTTGTCCTCGGCCTTCTTCTCCGGCATCTACCCTCGGATTTAGGTCAACTAGGGAAACGTTGTGTCTGGTGCGAGGTGCCGAGGTTCGTACACTTGGTGATGGATTCTTCTTCAGGCTTAGGTTGTAGCAGCTTCTTGCTACCTGTTGGTCTCCTCTTACTGTGGCCACCCTTCCTTCCTTTGTTGGGAACTTCACTGCCAGGTGAAGGGTGGATACCACGACTCCAATGGCATTTAGACTGGGCCTCCCCATGATTGCATTATATGTGCTTTTGCATGGGACTACAAGGAACTTGGTCTTCATTGTTTTGCTTCCTTCTTGCCCTGCTAGGGTGACCAGGGCTTCCATGTAGCCGAGAGGTTGGAACCTATCCCCTGAAAAGCTGACAAGGTCGTTGTCATATGGTAGGAGGTCGCTCCGGTTGATGCCCATCTGCTTGGAGCAATTTTCGTAGATAATGTCGGCCGAGCTGCCTTGGTCGATCAGCACTCGTTTCACTTCTGCATTTGCTATTACCGTTGTTATTACCATTAGGTCATCATGCCCGGGAATGGTATCAACAAAGTCTTTGTTATCAAAGGTTATGGTCGGGGTTGGGGGAGGACTTGTCCGCCGATGTGACCTCTGCCGCTCGCTGCCAACACTCAATACTTCCTTCAGGGCCCTTTTTCGTGAGTTAGAGGAGGAGCCTCCTCCTCTGAATCCCCCTGCTATCATGTTGATGGTAATCCTTGGTGGGTCACCTTGGCCCTTTCTTGGGGATGGGTCTCTGGGCTTCTTGTCTACCGCACTCCTGTGTCTTGGTGAACGAGATCGATGTCACCTTCTTTCTGACTTCGGGGGGGGAATGATGGTCCCGTCGTCGATGATCCCGGTCGTGGCTTCCCCACTCGGGTTTATCCCTCTTTACATATTTACCAAGACTTCCGTCTCGGATTAGCTGTTCGATGGCATCCTTGAGTTGGTAACAGTCATCCGTATCGTGCCCATGGCCCTTGTGGAAGGCACAATATCAGTTCTTGTCTCCTTGGGAAGACTTGATGGGTGGTGGCCTTTTGACCTCGGCCAGCTCGGCGTTATGTACCTCCTGCCAAATCCTGGAGGGGGTGTTGTTGAGGGGGGGTATAGCTTCCCTCATACCTTCCCCTGAACTTCTTTTCTTCCCTCCTTTCTTTCCTGCTTTTTTTCTCCTTCTCTTGTGTAGGGGTTTCCTTCGCAACCTGTACTTTACTGGTTCCTTCGAGGTGTAACTCCTCATTTATGAACTGGGTTGCGCGTTCTTTGATGGCTGTCATGTTGTTGACCCGGATCCTTCCGAGTGAGATGTCCAAGGGCGTTCCTTTACGTAGCGCTTCCACCGCACATTGCAGCTAGACCTCGTCCGCGACGTTAGGGGTGAGGGCCACCTCTTTGTAGAATCGGGCCAAAAAATCTCAGAGGGTCTCGGTCTCCCCTTGCCTAACCTTGGCGAGGGTATGGGAATCTCGGGGGATCTGATTGGCCATGTTGAATCTTTTAGCGAAGGCCGCTGCGAGGTCGTCCCATTTGTCGACCGAGTTCTGCGGAAGTGTGCAGAACCAAGTTAGGGCTTCTTCGTCCAGCGTACGGGAGAAGCTGCGACACATGACGTCCTCCTGGGCTCCGAGAAATAACATCTTGTTGAAGAAGCGGTCGAGGTGCCCACCGGGGTCTGTCTCCCCTGTGTAGAGGCTGATGGTACTGGAGGGTCTAAGGAATCGATCCGGGATCTCGACCTGAGCGAGCCTTGCCGTGAAAGGGTGTGTGAAGGGCCGATGTAGCGTGATAAGATTTGGGACTCCAGGAGTGGCGGTTACTGGTGTGGTCGGGGTAACGGTCGTGGTGGTGGCTACCACGACTTGCGTGGTGAGCACTGGGGTTGTTTGCGCTGTGACCCGGGTGACCACCGGGGTTGTCTGTGTCGCGGCCGTGGCAGCCTGTGCCCCAGCCGGGGTTTCCTGATCTTTCATGACGGGAGTAGCACCCCCCGTTTCTGGCTTCGGTGTTTCTTCCCGCTCGCCCTTACCTGAGGTGTCGCGGGTTTCTGCTCGAGCGTAGGGGGTCCTACGACAGCTCTTCCCAAGCGTGCGACTCATCCGCTCGGTGTGGTATTCCGACGAAGAGACCTCGTCAGAAGAAGACCCTTCGGTTGAGGCGAAGCTCGTCTCTTTGGACGACAGGTCTCTAGTGCGATACGTCTTTCTGGAGGTAGTGCTCCTCCTGCTTTTTCCCTTCCGGTGAGATCTCCTCTGTGGGGCCGCAGGGAGTAGTGACTCAAGGTACCTGATTCTTTTTTCTAATTCCCTCACAGTACCGCTTTTCTTCTTTCTTTTCTGTGGGGGAGGGGTTACCTCCTCTCCGCTGCTGGAGGTGGTTTCCTCCCTTTTTTGGCCTTGGTGGAGGATCTCCTTCTCCTGGTGATGCTCCTCGGGGATTTCAAATGGTACTCTGCTGATGAAGATTCAGTGGTGTGTACTAACGGGGGTCTGTCTTGCCTTCTGGTTTCTCCACCAAGGCGGCTCCGGCGGGCAGTGGCTGCTGGGTGCTGTCTCCTTGTTCCATCTCCAATCTCCTCTGTGTCATGCAGGTCCTGGTCTCAGCAAAGGGGTAAAGAAGGTGGGGTTTTCTTTACAGAATTCCCACAAACGGCGCCAAATGATCGTGGCCGAGATCACAGGGTGTGGTCCGAGATATTTACGGGCCGTGCGAGGGTGCTCCAGCGGTGGTTCCGGTGCGGCAGTGCGCGGCGGGGGTACCTGCGAAGGCACTCCAATGCTCAAGTTAGTGGGAGGAGAGTTGAGAGGATTAGGTGTATGTATTGTATCTTACCTTACGCATGTGGGGTGACCTCCCTTATATAGTCATCTCACAGTATGGTAGGATGGGATGTGGCAGGCGGAGCAGGCACGCCTCCGCCGTAATCCCCTGCTTCGGCCATAATTCCCGGTTGCGTGTGTCAGAGCCTATCTGCTTTATTGGGAATGGCGTGGGGCGCATTAAATGCGATGAGACATGGTAGGTGGCCTATGTCTGTCCCCCTAGGGGAAGTAGGATCTGAGGATGATGAACATCGAACCTCGGCTAGGTTGTGGTTGACAGTTCTTCAGTCATTTTGCACGTGGGCCGATCATCTGGGGCTATGGGTAGATAACGTCGGCTGAGGTCCGGATCAATATCCAATCTAATCTAACATCTATACAATTGAATATATCATCAGTCTTATTCGTTTCTACTTTCTACAATAAAACTTTGTTAATGGACTACTTTCATTTCATTAATTAACTTTGTTAGAGACCATTCATTCAATTTTAAAAAATTTCTGTAGATAGTCTTATAATTAATCTGCTTTGTTAGTGCTCTATAATACCAGGAATATATTGAAATCATTTTGATTTTTTTGTTTCACTTTATAAATCTTCACTCTAATAATTTCTTCCAACCCCTGGTTTGGAAAGAGGGTGATCATGGACATGACAGTTTTTCACAGTAGATCAAAAGACTTATTTTATATAATACAATTTTCTATCAAACATGTTTCAAAAGACTTATTGTAATCCCCTCAGATTTTCGCCATTGTCAAGAACCTTTTATTTTAGTAGGTTTCAATCAGTGATCAACAGATTTCTCAAAACTGGAGTTGGACCTCATGGTATACTCTGCAACAAGTTGAGCAAAAGATGATGACTTATCTTCTAACAATGTTGTTGGGGAGTCATACTCCTCAATAAGTCCTGCACCAATGCCAAAGGAAATCAGAAAATGAAACACCAAGGAACATAAAAATATCAGTGTTCAATGAAAAAATAACAGATCTTTCTAACCTTGATTAAGAAGCAAAACCATATCACTGTCAAGAACAGAAGTTATTCGATGTGCAATTGTAATGACTGTGGAATCAGAGAAATGTTGCCTAAGAGTTTGCTGAATTAAATTATCTGTAGCTGTATCAACTGATGCAGTGGCTTCATCAAGAACCAAAACCTTGCTTTTCTTAAGCAGCACCCTACCAAGGCACACCAACTGCCTCTGACCCATGCTCCAATTCTCACCATTCTCAGTAACTACAGCATCAACTCCCACATTAGCAATAAGTTCAAGAGTAGATGTATTATTATATATTAATGTTCAATAAAATTAGTAGACAAACCTGCAGAGTCTAGCTTTCCTTCTTTCTTTCTAACTTCATCTCCAAGTTGACATTTATCCAAGGCCTATTAAAAAGAGCAAAGTGAATGAGTGAAGGCAATATGAATTTGAAGAACAATTACAAGTCTAATCTGCTGGACAGAACCAAGTGTCTGTGCATCTATTCAACAAATAATACCAACCCACCTCCCAAGTTCATCAGTGTATTCTTCCAGGGGGTCCAGATTATTTCTTACTGTCCCCTCAAACATGGTTGGATCCTGAGGAATGATACTTAGTCTAGACCTCAAATCATGCAGTCCAATTGAAGAAATGTCGATGCTGTCAATCATAATTCGCCCAACAGTAGGATCAATGATTCGGAAAAGTGTTTGTATGAGGGTTGATTTACCACTTCCTGTTCTCCCAACAATGCCAGTTTTCAGTCCTCCCCGGAATTTGCATGTTATGCCACGCAACACAAGTGGAAGATGTGGAGCATAACGAACCTTCATCACAGGGAAGAAATCATTACAAATGTAGAATAAAATGTAAAAATTATGCTACGAAATATGTTGTATCCAAAGACCAAAGCACAGCTTTTCTGTTCAGAAGCATGTTTTATTTCTAACCATTTAGGAAAAGAGAAACTTAGCATGATAAATTGACCATAAAATGAAAGAAAATAAAACTATAAACTTAAATAAAAAGCCTGTACAACATCATAATAATAATAAGTTCAACTACCTGCATGTCCTGTATATCTATCTCGCCATATGAGGGCCAAGAAGGATCTGGCCGATTTTCGTCTACAACAAGGGGAGGCTCACTAGGAATGCAAGTATACTGAAGTATTCTTTCTACTGATATAATTTTGTTCTCTAATTTGCAAAGACTCCATATCAACGAAACTTGTATCGTGTTCAAATTAAGTCCATAGGTGACAGCTAAACCAGCAATGCCTTCAAAAACCAGAAAATTACATAAAAGGGGAATGATTATGTTCAATTCCTCATTAGATAAGCAGACTAAATTTTGATTGGTGAGTGGTGGTGACAGATACCAGATTTGAATTATGTACCTGGATCTATCATTCCCTGTGGAATAGATATCAAGATTATCAAGGAGAAGGCAAATGTGATTGCAGACAACATATCTAAGCGGAAGCACAACCATTCCAAAGCACCAGCTATATTGAACTTTGGTCGAGAATACCCATCAGCCAGTTTCATATTTGTTTCCTGAAATCTTGACTGTTGATCAAAGCTTCTAATGGTTGAAGCTCCAGAAATTGTTTCAGCAAAGTGTTGAATGATTGGGGCTTTACACACTCCAATTAAACGTGATAGTTCTCGGGCTGATGGTATATAATATTGCTGCAGATTACAAGTTCGTATGATGTTAGCTATAACCATATAATGTTATATAATAATGGAGTAAAATTTGCAAAATAAATTTGGTACATAATCTTTGAAGGTGAAGCCTTTGCCAGAAAAGGATGAGGGCAATGAAAAGTACTGTGTGCCACATTATCAAAGGCTACATGGTCTAAATAATACCTGATACCAGATGCTGATTGCTATCACTGGAATGAAGACAATGAAAACCTGCCATGCAACCTGAGACATCACTGCTATAATTCCCAGAAGCTGGATTATGGTGAAGGCAAATGACCCTATTGAATAAGGAATGTCTGTGTCCACTGCACTTTGGTCAGTAGAAGCCTGCAAGAGAACAAACAGTAAAAAAGAACAAAAATGTGACATAGTATTCTATAGTGATTGAAAACAACTAACAAGATGAAGGGGACTGCTAAATATAAAGGATAAAGCTATTTAAGATATGAAATTCATAAAGGGAAAAAAAATGGAAAGAATGGAGTATGACATACTCTGTTAAGGATTCGCCCACTAGGAGTGGAATCAAAAAATGACATGGGGGCACGGAAAATGCAGTAGTGCATTTTATTAAAGAGTATAGTAGCTGACTTATAGCCAGCTGTGACAAGAAACATTGCTCTGGCTAGGATGCAGAAAGAACTTCCAATGGCCAAACCAACATAGACTTCTATAAGAGTTGTTCCTCCAACAGGTGGTTCCGCATCTGGTGAGATTGGAGTTGCCCAAGCCATCCAATAGTTGCTTCCAATTTGAAGAACTTGAAAAAGAATCTGAGCCAATAATATGAATGGTACAAGAGCTCCTCCATATGCTATTGTGATATACTTCCAATAGACTAAAAAGCCAACTCTACCTTTCTCTCTTTCTTCTTCTTGAACAAGCTGGCCTTTTTGTTCATCTTTGTCATCTGTTTTACCATTATTCTCATCTTTGTTTGCCTCTTTTTCTTTAACACTGTGCATGCCAGAGACATTCCCATCTTGTTCCAAGGTACTTATTTCATCAGATACTGTCCCTCCATCCAATGAATCAAGTGTAGACAAAGCTTTTTTATGTGCACCAACAAGTTCCATAAAATCAGTCCCAGTGTTAAGTAGATCAGTATACTTTCCACATTGAGTAATATTTCCATCTTTCATGACCTAACGACAAGGTATAATATGAGAGTTTAAAAGGGGGGAAAAACTCCTAAATGAATGACAATAAAATTAAGAGTAATACTCACCAGTATAAGGTCAGCAGCAGGTAAGAACTCCACTTGATGAGTGACATAAACCACAGTCTTTGAACTTAAAAGGCCCAGCAAGCATTCCTGACATGCACAAAAAAAGCAGAAAAGTTCACTTACTAAAATAACTATCCAAGTGTCATGCTGTTGGAAGAACTACATTTCAAAAGAGTTAAATTAAGAATAATTTGTATTTTGCAGCATGCATAGAAAGATATAATAGCCCAGTTTATATTGCAATAATAAACAAAACAATGCAAATGAGTTACCTTAAAGAGGTGAGATCCTGTATGAGCATCCACAGCACTAAAAGGATCATCAAACAGATATATATCAGCATCTTGGTAAAGAGCACGGGCAATTTGTACTCTTTGTTTCTGTCCACCGCTCAAATTTATTCCACGCTCTCCTATAACCGTCTGATCACCAAATGACAGAATCTCCAGATCCTTCTTCAGGGAACAGGCTTCAAGTACCTTATCATACCTTTCCATATCCATGTCTCTACCAAACAATATATTATCCTCTATCTTGCCGCTTTGTATCCATGGTGATTGAGCAACATAGGCCTTTGTTCCACAAACCTTAAGGATACCTGATATCTTTGGTACTTCTCCCAATACACAAGAAAGTAAAGTAGACTTGCCTGACCCAACAGTATCACAAACAGCAACCCTCATGCCATGAGAAACTCTGAGATTTATGTTTTGCAATGTTGGGTTAGGGGAAGATAAATTCCAAGAAAAATTCCCGTCAATTACTTCAATTGCTGTATCAGAACAATCCCGAGGAAGCTTTTCTACAACATCAGACTGCAAGTCATCAAGACGAAGGAATGATGCAATCCTATCAAGAGAAACTTTAGTTTGTGCTATCATTGAAATTGTATCTGGAAGTTTATAAATGGGCTGTTGAAGAATCCGGAATGTTGCAAGTGCTGAGAAGATCTTCCCCGATTCTAGTGGGATCCCTAAAATTATACAGGTACCAAAAGTAACCACAGATACAAATGTGGGGGCACCCCAAAATACAAATGTAGTCATGGCTGAAGTATAAAGAAATTTTCTTAACCAGCCTTGCTCAATATTTCTGAGATCAGTTATTTTAGATAGAAACTTCATTTCCCATCCTTGTAGTTTGAGGATCCTCATGTTCCTCAGAATCTCAGACGTGGTCTTCATTCTCTTATCTTTTGACCCCATCAACTTCTTTTGAAACTTCTCTTGCCATGATCCCAAGGGAATATTTGCCAACATAACAATGACAGTTGCAACAAAAGCAGCAATTGAAGCAAGCCCAAGGTTTTTATACAAAATCAACAAGGCTAATGTAACTTGCAGAGCCACCAACCACAAATCATGCAAGTACCAACTGAACACTCCAACTCTTTCAGCATCAACAGCCATAAAATTGATTATTTCCCCAGAAGTGTGGCCCTGCTTTGATTGGCATGAAATTGTCAAGGCTTTATTATAGATCATGGTCACAAGCAGTGACCGGATTCTAATTCCAACTTGCTGCAACCTAAAGCACAAGTGCGTTTGTGACAGACACTCGACAACCTTTGCAAAGAAAAATGCAGAGACCAAAACATAGCCCTGATTTTCATATAGCTGTTTTCCATCAAGGTATTGAACAAAAGCATCAATAAGATAAGGACCAACATAACAAGCCAACGTGTATAATAAAGCAAGAAAAGCTGTGAAAAGAATCTGTTTCCAAGCTGTGAGTAATAATAACTTCACCAGCTTAAGTGTGGTCACGTGGTTAATTGCACCACAATCAGCCTCAAGCTTATCCCTGAAAGTTGGAAAAGCTCCAACTACACTGTCTTTGGTGTCCAGTTGAGGGACATCCTCAAGGTCTAAGGTCTTCTTATTGCCAAGAGCTATAAGAGGACGCATCCAAGAGAAGGTAAGAATGCTGAAAATTCCAGCATTTGAAAAAGGGGTAACAGTGTCACTCCCCCTGGACTCTTTGACTTGTGTATCTCCATTCAAAAGAGGCTCTTGAAGACTACTGCTATCATCTCCACCCTCATTTTTCACAAAATACCCCATATAGCAGAAGAACAAGCCCGGCAAAGCAGATACCACATCAGAAACTATGTACTGAGTTGGTAATGCAACATGGTTTTCATAGAGAATAACATTGTCCACTACGAAGGAATAACAGGAAACAAAGAGGTAGAGAGCGCACCAAGTTATGAAGAGGAATGGAAATCTTCTTCTTTCACCTGAATTGAAGAACCCCTTAAGCAAGCAAACATAAACAACACCCCAAGCAACCGTTTTGAGCGCCAAATCGAAAAGGGTCACGAGCTCTTCTTCAGACCAACCACTTGTATACCAGTAGAAGTAATTAAACAGGAAGAGAGCAAGATTGCAAGCAGAAACACCTAGAGAACAAAACTTGGTCACTGAAAAAAGGGTGTCACTGGATTTCTCCTTAGAGTCATCCGTAGCACCCACCGTGATTTTGTTCCAAACCCATGACACTAGAACCGCCACCACCAACAGTAGGTGGAGGAGGGCAGATAGGCCATGAAGGAAAATGGGTTTGAGGAGAAAAACGGTGGCAGGGTGCATGAGGGAAGAAAGGGATGAGAAAACAAAGGACATGCAGCGTAGTTATTATTAAACGAAATGATGAATCAGATGAAAAATGCTTCTTTTACGGAACTTCTTCCCGTGAGGTTCCCTTCTATTCTATGTAAAGGGTGAGAGTGAGAGATAGTGTGTCTATTACGTTGTTTGACAGTTGGGAAATTTCCAAACATACTTGTGATGATAGGAGCAGAGAAATGAAGTCAAAGGAGAAATGGGGTTCCTTGGGAAAAGGGTAACGTGGTGGCCAAGACATGAGTTTAGTAGTGGAAGAATGAAGAAGAAGGTGGGAAATGAGACAAAAAGACGGCCGTGTTCTTTTTCCAGGAAAAAAAGAAGAACTTTAATTGAAAGTGAAATTGAGAAATTGAAAAAAAAAGACTTGAGTTTAGTGGAAGAACTTTGAAAGTGAAATTGAGAAAGGGACACACACTGACTGGGTATATAAATATTCATTTGATTTGAATGAAACTTCAATTTCTGAATTCTGATGGCCGAAGAGAGTTTTTAAAATCTGAAATAGTATGATCCAAAATCGAGTCAGATTCCACTGCAACTCTAATTCTCAAAAGGTATATGGAGTGATTAGTTTACACCGGAAACATGAATCCGGCTATAACCTATTCTTAGTAGTGTTTGTTTGGATTAAATTTAAAATGTAATTTTAGGATAAATTAAACACACATATAGTATCTGGTTATTTATAATTAAGTAAAACTAGATATAGACCCATGTGTTGCGTGGGTGCTATAATCTTATAATTCATTTTTAATTAAGGGGCAAAAGTATGAAAGAATGATAATAAGAATAATTTCTAATTTCAAACAATTTAGAAGTGATTTAAAGATGAGTGGTGATTTGATTTCCTTCAATGGGTTGTACATAAAGTAATAAATTTCATTTATAACTTATATTGACATAATGATGGATAATGATAAAATAATGATTAGGAATGACAATTTTAGAATATTAAAATAATATTAAGAATTGTAAGTGGGTATATTATATATTATTATAGATAATATATTACAAGAAAAGTCAAAATGTAGAGATGTCCCCTCATATTATTCATGTTGTGGTAAAATTAGACATAGATGATTATTTTAGAGTTGATGTGGCAATTTTAATATATATATATATATATATAATAGATAGGTAATAACAGATAAATAGATAATAGATAGAATGTGGACGGATTTACGCAGATAAATAAATAATGTTATAAATTTTTTAAATAAAAATATAATATTAAATATATAAAATATAATGATTATGATAATACTATAATTGATGTTTTTATGTTAAGTTGGGTAAAAGCTTTTCAACTTCCCTTATTATAAGGAATAAAGAAAATTAAATAATAAATCATGTAAATATAGTTATAGATATATTAAAGCTGAGTTGCGTGATCATTTAAATTTAATAAAATAGTAAGGTGGTAATAATTGGGGCATTGCCGTGGTACCCTTTGAATTTAGAGGGTTTTAGTATCCTTATGGTCCAATTAGATAATGAATTGTCATTTACTTATGCCATGTATTATTTCCAGACCTTTTGTGATAAATTGGATGTTATTCCTTTTTAGTCCTTGTGAATTATACCTTATATCTTATTTCCAGAATTTATTGATTCTCTTTCAGTATTATTGTTATGATCAAACATTACCGGTACTTACCATTCAAAAAATTCAAAAAACATTTAGCTGTACTAGTGGCCATTCCCGCCTTGCGTGTCACATTGGCATAGGAGTCGCATTTTCGTTTTGCGCCTCCCAATTTCATCGTGGTAAAATTTATCCCAGATTAATAAAGTGGAAATTTTTTTACATTAATTAGGTAATTAATTTTAGGTTTAATTGTATTTTTTATGCCCGTGATTTTGGTCCCCTACTCTTTTTTTCACGATTTTGGTCCCTTATTATTTTAAATTCGCGATTTAGTTCAAAATCTTGGTCCCTTATTTTCAAAATTTATGTGTTAGTGGGACCAAAATTGTAAATTTAGAATAATAGGGGAACCAAAATCACGAAAAAAAGTAAGAGGACCAAAATCGCGGATTAATGATAACAAGGCACTAAAAATGCAATTAAGCCTTAAATAAACTTCTTGCACCATTCATTTGTATTAACAACAAATAAAAACTCAATGCTTTAAGAACGACGAAGTAATGGTGAGCGATGGAGGGGAATAGAGTATTCGATGAAACTGAAAAAGGAAAAACAGGGAGGAAACTATTCACACTTTCCATCGGGAAGAAAAGACTTACGTACTCCATGATTTCGACGGCAACAGGGAGGAAACTAATAATAGCGACCATTCCAGAAATTGCTCACGCTTAGAGAAACAGGGAGGAACTGATTGGGAATTTAGATTTAGTATATAATAAATAGAATTAGAAACATTAGACTAAAATGAAGAAACTGGAATTTAGGTCAGATTTTAAATTACAATCGCAATCCTAAATTTAAAAATTAAACTAATGATTATATTGCAATTTTATAAACAACTGTATCATAATTTATTGTATTTATATATGACATCAATAAATGACAAGTCATTATCTAATTGGTCTACTTAAGAGGGGTATTGAAACCCTATAAATTCAAAGGGTACCAAAAAAAATCCCAACAATAGTGTATAAATGGTAACGTCATTTTTAACGATTTAGTTTTAATATATGATAATAGATAGATAATAGATGTCCAATTAGGAAGGACAATCATACATATGACAGTAAAAATTAACATCAAAATAAAATTGCAATATTCGCCAAATCAAGAAGTAAACAATAACTACAAATAATGGAGGCGTTTTTATCTGAATCCTCCACTTAGAGGGTAAATTACAAAGATATAGAGCAATTGAGAAAGAGTAATTCGTAGACTAGAAAAAGAATTTTGATGTTGCAAATCTATTTCTTATATTTTGAGACATGTATGAGTTTGAGACATGAAGTAATGACGAAATAATGCATGCAATAATTTTCTCAGTTATAATAGAAGAAGGGGAAAGAGATTGAGAAACGGTGGAAAATGAATGAGTTTGAGACATGGAGTAATGGTAAAATAATGCATAGAATTTAACATTATCAATGAGGCATCACATTAAAATTATGAATCTTGTGTGAATTATAACAATTTCTGTGAATTTGTATTAAATTTTCTGTTACTTTTTAATATTTAATATGATCTAATATGTTTAATAGCATTTATAGAGAAATTTTGGTGTTTCAAAAGCCTCTTCTAGGAAATAGAAAAGAAACATGAGGAAGATGCTTAGGAACAGTGACACATCAGATTTTTATTAATGTGACACAAATAGACGGACGTGACAATATTAGAAGTGATGTGGCGACACTGAGTCATGCGACTCAGCTTTAATATATATAATAGATTGATTCTAGAAATCAACCAGTTGAAATGAGTGATAAATATGTTATGAAATAAAGCACAGTAAACAAAAATAATTTTAAATTAATTCTACAATATCATAATTTCACACTATTCAAATACGGAACTAAACGACGGGTCAGTGGAAGTTTGTTTGTTCTTGAAGCTCAAGGAACCAGCTATCTACAATTGCCAAGCTTTGTTGGTACATTAAAAAAAACAGAGGACATTATATACTCTGCTACTATGCTTCAATCATGAAATTCGGCTAGTTTAGGATAGTGGTGTGCTTGTTTTTAAAATTATTAATTTACTTGACTTATCATCATATTTCATTGAAAAAATCTTATTTGAAGGGTCAACTTTAAAGACATTGTTGTGCAATAAATTTTTAATCTGAAAAATACTAAAATAATTCTTAAAATACTGATGTTATCACTCTCATAGAAGGGCTAATGCCATTTTTGTTTTGCCTTAATTTGAAAGTTATGTGTGTTGATCTTGGCACAGTTGTAATGTCACTTGGAAAATGTGATTTTCCTTCTATATTAAAGAAAAAGAGAAAAAGAATGACAAATAAAAAGAAAAAAATTAAGAAGGAGGAAAAAGAAAATATGAGGAAATAAAGAAAAAGAAATTGTGAATATTTGAAATCAAACAAATAAAATTTGGAAGAGATCTTTTTGAAGATATCAAGTTCAGTGGAGGGAATGTGAGAGATCATTTGTCTTGACGGGGATATATTAAATTTTGGTTTAACCACATGTATCCTTATATCAAATGAGAACGCTAATTTATTGTGAGAAATGAGAACAATTAATTGTAACCATCAGATTAAATCTATTGGTTTAGATTAATTTTTGAAGTTAATGATTCACGTGACCCCATTCCTTTCTCCTTCCTCCTTGCGGTGACTTTTTTCCATTTTGCCGTCAATGCCTTCTGAACAAGTAGGATTCATACATTAAGGAATGGTCCGGACTTCAGACTAACACAATGTTCCTTGAAATCCTTCCCAAGGTGGGGATTCAAACTTACTTCTTGAAATATTAGATTTGATCGAAGCATACACCACCATACACATGCAATGAAAATTCTAAAAGAATCTTCCTAACACTATTTCATTTACACAAACATTTCTACAAACATATTATGTACACATATATAGGCTGAGAAAAATATGAATTAAGGGAGAGGAAAAGCAATGGTTGCAACACACAAATCCATTCACTTCATTTACAAAGTCGCTCCAAACAAAAAATCATAATATAAATCACCTTCATGCTAGAAGAAATTATAGTAAAGGAAAATTTCAGGATAACACTAAAATTTGCAATTCACACATGAAGCATGATAAAAACAAAATGTAAAAAAATATTTTTACATAATTATTTGAGTTTGAAAATAATATAGATCCTAAATAGAGAAAATTCATACACAAACAACGCTACCCACCCCATTCCTAATGTTACTACTTTAGGCTCCATTGCTAATGTTCATAGGTGGATTGGACCCAGTACTACTGCCACTCAAAATTTGATATTTGGATGCTTTTTTCCATGTCATTTTTCTCACTGGGCATTGTTAAATTTTCCATTTATTCATTTGTAACCGTTTTAACTAGCCATTGTAACTGAAAAGAATCAACCAGAAAAATGATAATGCTACGTACTGCTCGTTTTCTTCTTCGTCTTCTCCTTCTTCGTAATTTTCCACGGCTCTAGCTTTTAACTCAATTGTCATAGCAAATATTTCCAACTTTGGGAGTTATTATGAAGTGCAACGTTGTGTTTTATTTGCCTGGCTTTGCCATTTCTTATCAAAGCAGTCACATGAGGTCATATGATGGTAGTTTTCAATAATCATTACAAATTATATACAACTTGATGGATAGGTGGCTATGGGTGATAGGATAATAGATCAAAATATGAGAATTCTGAAATTGATAGTTTAGAGGGGAAATGCTATTGGAGTGATATATAGGGGTGGGTAAGTGCGGTTTCTCCTTTTTTTTTGTTAAGTGGAGGCCAGAAGGCCAAAAACACTACAGCAACACACTGCGACTAAAAGCAACTCCTATAGAGTCTTGCCATAATAAACTAAGACACTCCCCAGGGGGATCAAACAACAAATGAAGGCCTAAGCTTCTATCATGAGCTGAATTAGCTAACCAGTCGGCTATCCTATTATCCTCCCTATAAGTATGAGAGAAAACAAACTGCCAAGATTTCTGCTTCCACAAGAGAATTTGCTTTAAGATAGTTGCATACGGATGGCCTTGAAAATCCCCTTTATTGATGAGAGAAATGGCTATTAAAGAGTCACTCTCCAACCAGAAATGCTTATATCCATTGTCCCAACCTATTTTCAAAGCAGTTGCAATAGCTTGAAGTTCAGCCAATAAAACAGCAGTTCAACCCAGATTATAGGAAAAGCCCGTCAACCACTTCCCATCAGACCCACGAAAGACACCCCCACAACCCGCAATAGAGGAATTTTGGACCACTGACCCATCCACATTTGCCTTGACCCAACCAGTATTCGGATAGCTCCATCGAATGAGGGACTCCTTATACTTGGGAGCTTGGTTAACCGAAAGCATCCACTCAGCACAACCAATCTCCACCTGCGCATGCACCAGAGCTGCGATCTTGTCCACAGAGAATGCTATATCCTGGAAAATGTATTCATTTCGATTATTCCAAATAGCCCACAAGCTAATACCAAAGCACAACCTCCACCACCTGTTTGAAGACTTGTTAATGTTACTAAAGATCCAAACTCTCATATCTGCAGAGAAAAATTCAGTAGGTAGTCTGCCATTTGCAATTCTAAACCAAACCTCCCTCACTTTATCACAGTCTCTAAGAATGTGAAGAGGAGTCTCCTCATGAGATGCACACAGAGCACAAGTGTTTGTATCAAGAAAACCCCGTCTGAATCCTTTACTCCGAGTCTTAAGACCATTATTAAGAACTAACCAAAGCAAACATTTGGCTCTTTGATGTCCTTCCCAATGCCAAACAGCTTTCCAAATAGGATCCGACATAATTCTGGAGCAGTTTTCAATCAAGTTATAAGCAGATTTAGATGAAAAATGTCCATTAGAATTGCCACCCCCCCCCCCCCCCCCCCATATCACCGAATCACTACCTAAATCTGTAGCAGGACACGGGTATGCTGCTATCTCAGCAACAATATCAGGGGGCAGGAGCTGAGATAAAATGTGAAGCTTCCATCCAAACTGAGGATCAACAAACTCAGCCACCAAAGTAGTCGTCCAAGAATCAACATATTGAACCAAACAAACTTCCCGTAATACAATTCTTGAGTGAAGTCAACGGTCCTCCCAGAACCTAGTTGACTTCCCATCACCAATAACCCACCTAATACCTTTTAAGATATAAGGCCACGTCTGTCTAATTCCCTGCCACAGCAAAGATTCATTGCTTCTGCTAGCTATCCTTGGGATGATATCCTCCCCACATCGATATTTGCTTATGATAATACAAACCCAATAAGCATTTGGGGTATGAATCAGCCCCCAGCCAATCTTCATCATCATGGCTTGATTAAAAGTAAAGACCGATTTGAAACCAAGTCCACCCAAGTTCTTTGGTCTTCTAAATCTCTCCCAGGCAATAGTGTGCCATCTCCTAGACTCTGAACTGCCCCACACAAAGTTCCTATGGAGCTTCTCCAGTTCATTACACACTGATTTTGGCAATAACATGGTGTGCATGGTGTAGGTGGGCAATGCAGCAAGAACTGATTTGGCAAGTGTGATGCGGCCTGCAAATGCTAAGGAATCAGCACGCCAGGCACTAAGTCTTTGTTGAGTCTTCTGAATAATGAAATCATAAGTAGCTCGATTTGGTCTGTTATGAAGAATTGGAACCCCAAGATATTTCCCAAGGTCACTAGTGAGGGTGTAACCAGCCAAGGTACTCAATTGGACAGCCCGAGTAGCATGAATGTTGCGGGAGAAATAGATCTTGGACTTTGAGACATTAATTTTCTGGCCTGACATTTGGCAAAAGAGGTCAAGACATTGGGATACAACTTGAATTTGATGACTGTTAGCTTCACCAAAGATCAGCAGGTCATCTGCAAAGAATAGATGACTAACACAGGGACCACTTCGGCAAAGTTTGATAGGACTCCACTCACCATCCTCCACTCTTTGATTAATCATGTGAGCCAATCTCTCAATACACAAAACAAATAAATAGGGGGATAATGGATCCCCCTGACATAGACCCCTAGAAGGCTTAAATTGATTAGTTTTTTCACCATTGACCAAAATTTGCATTGTACAAGAGGAAACACATTCTCTAATTAGATTACAGAAGCTATCATCAAAACCAATATCAATCAAGGTGTCCTCCAAGAAATCCCACCGCAACCTGTCATAGGCTTTCTCCAAATCCACCTTCAAAGCAAAGTACCCCTTATCCCCTCTAATGGTTCTCATTGTATGAAAGATTTCTTGAGAAATAAGCACATTATCAGAACTATGACGTACAGGGACAAAGCTACACTGGTTAGGGGAAATAAGATCTGACATAATACCCCTCATTCTTGTAGCCACAACTTTAGCGATCACCTTATAAATCACGTTGCAAAGAGAAATGGGACGAAATTGATGGACCTTATCAGGTTTATCAACCTTGGGGATCAGAGTAATTAGAGTATTATTAATCTTTCCCAACTGATTAGGACACTGAAACATCTCCCTCACCAGATTACAAGTTGAAGGCCCCACTATATCCCACCGAGATTGATAGAAAAGGGGGTTTAAGCCATCCGGCCCTGGGGACTTAAGAGACCCCATACCAAACACTGCAGCCTTAATTTCACTATTCAGAGGCATTTCTTGAATGCATAAAATCTTATGCCTAGGGATTATAGGAAATAGACCTCTTCTAGGCAGAGTTATTATACTGGGATCTTCACAGTACAACTGCTTGAAAAAGTTAACTAACTCATTCTGTATCTCCTCTTTGTTAGTCATCAAGGACCCATCTTCCTTTGAAAGAGCTTCTATGCAGTTTCGCTTTCTTCTAATCACAGTAGTCATGTGAAAGAACTTTGTATTCCTGTCTCCACATTTAAACCAATCACATCTGGCTTTCTGTTTCCAAAAAACCTCCTCCTGATCAAGAATGTCATTATATTCTTTCCATAAGTTCTTCAGCAGCTTCTCCAACCCCCTATTTTTACTCATCTGCAAACGATTATTAATCCCCTCCATTCTAGCCATCAGTCTTCTCTTCTTATGGAAAGTGTTCCCAAAGCAATTCACATTCCAATCTACTGCTTTATCTTGGAATACTTCGACCTTAGTACACCAATCCCCCTCCGTGCTCCAAGCTGCATGAACTACTTGTTGAAAAGACATATCAGCTAACCAGGGAGCCATGAAACGAAATGGTCTATTGTTGTGGTTCACTTGGTCAGTGTTCGTCGTTTTGACTAACAGGGGTTTATGATCAGATTTCAACGTTGGGAGATGATAAACAACAGCTTCTTCAAATTGCAGTCTCCAAGCGCCATTGCAAAGGACTCTATCAAGCCGCTCTTTTATATTTCTCCATTCCCACGTAAACGGAGGCCCATTAAAACCCAAATCAATAAACTGACAGTGATCCATGCAATCCCTGAAGCTAGCCATAGTGGATATATTAGTTCCCTCTCCACCATACTTTTCACCCCCATGAACATACGCATTGAAATCTCCCCCTACCACCCAAGGATCATTGATAGAGTCAACAATTCTTTTGAGCTCCGGGCACAGAATGTTCCTAATATGAGGTCTAGGACTACCGTACACACAAGTAAGGAACCAAGAAGGACCATGATGAAGTTTGACTTTCATATGAACATATTGTGCATGCCCTTGAAGGATTTCCAGCTTGAAGTTATCCTCATTCCATAAGATCCAAATTCCACCCGAAAACCCCGATGCTTCCATTATAAAATGGTACTGAAAACCACAATTCTTTATCGCCAAAGCAGCCCTTCTACCACTCACACGAGGCTCAAACAAAGCCAATAAGTCAACTTTATGCTTCGAAGATAAATCACGTAAAAGAGAGGGAACAGTGCGGGAACCCGCCCCTCTAATGTTCCAAGAAATAAAATTCATAAGGAATGAGGGGTTAATATGCCCTCAATGGGCCCCTCTTGCTGGGCTAAGACACCCTCCATCACTTCAATAACCACACTCTCATTATTGGGCTTAAGTCCAATAAAATCACCATCAGGTGGACAACCATTATGAATGTCCACCAGACCACCCCCTCCTGGGTCTCCCGAATCATTTTGAAGGCCCACCAACTTCTCCTTTAAAGAGCTGGGCTCGCTACAATCCATCTCCACATCCCCCAATTAACCTGATGCTCCCTAGCCTCAACATCTGTCCTCCTCATAATGGGCTCGTTGTTCGCCTGTTGAAGGCCCAAGTTAGGAGTAGACGAAGTATCCAGCGCCTTTTTAGCACCACGTGGGCTAGCTCGTTGAACTCCAAGAGAATTACTCCTTTCTTTATTATTCCTCACATGGTTGCGTGTTATGCCCCCTTTTTCCGCTCCAGAATCAACACGTGGGATTAACTCCACAAGCTCCCCAATTTTCGGGTTGGCCTATGATTATGATTTGGGGAACATCCCCTATTATTCCGTTCCTCATTATTGCCTAACTGGACCTCCTGACTTACCTCTTTTTCAGCAATCTTCCCACTTTCCTAATCTTCAATATTCAGCACTTTAAATCTCGAGCCAGAATCTCGGTGATTCGAATCATCAATGATTGGTGCCTAATTTTTCTCTCGAACGCGATCATCCCCTGATCCTTTCTGATTTTTGCCCCGATTTTTCCGCTGCACCATCATCCATGGGCCGAAAATTTCCTCCCCGCCGGAGTACCGTCGAGCCCACCCACACCATCTCCGATCTGCGAGGCTGGGGCTGAACTGCTTGTTAGTTGCTGATTTATACTTTTAGACTCTATGGCGAGTAGAGGGCAACATTCTTTCCGATGGCCAAACCTCCCACAATTAAAACAGATTAAGTGGAGCCCTTCATATTCAACATGGTAAACTCTACCATTTAGACGAAATCTTGAGATGAGAACCTTTCTGAGGTCGACTTCCACGCAAATTCTTGCAAACTTCCCTCGCTCCGTAACCATACTCATTCCGAGATCATCTTCATACTGCCTTAGGGTATTAGGATCAATCTTGATGGTATGTCCCACAACATCTCCTATTCTCCAGAGAATATGATCATCATAGTATTCTATGGGTAATCCAGGGACCCTAATCCAAACAGATACCCTTTTGAACTCGTCCTCATAAGGGAGAAACTCTGGTTTCCAGCGCTGCACGCCCAAGTAGTGCCCCATGATAACCCAAGGACCACCTTCATAGACTTTCGACAGATCACTCCGATCAGTAAAACGAACCACAAAAAAATCATTGTCTATGTCAATAACCTCCATACGTTCCTTAGGTTGCCATAGTTTATGTAGACGTCCTTGCAGGAATTTTAAGCTAACTCTTTTGCCCAAGAGTTTTATAATGAGAGCTCTTTTCCATGGAATACATGCACCTATCCGTTCCGATTTAGAAAGCTTGATTGACGGACAAAGAATTGTGATGTTGTCCTCCTCCACTACCTCCATCTCCTCAGAATCATCACCTTCATCCTCCATATTCTCCTCCCAAAAGTCAAACCCAGACTCGGAAGAAGCGTACCCATCCTCAGCACCATTCACTCCGATACAAACATCCCTATATGAGACAACCTTCCTACTAAAGAACTCCTTTGGTCCTCCTCCCACCTTGGATTTCTTTTTGCTTCTTTGCAGAAGATCTTCTTCCTCCTTCGAGAGAACGGCCTTCACCAGAGACTCCATTGTTTGTTCGCTTAAGACACCAGTTTTAGAAATTTTCAAATATTAACTTCGGTAACCAATGGTTTCTCCTTTTTAATTCTTTTGTTGTTTGATATAATATAATAGTTATAATTTTGGCTTAAATATGTTTTTAGTCCCTATAAATATAGGTCATTTTGTTTTTAGTCCCTGTAAAATTATTTTTTGGTTTTTCATCCCTATAAAATTTTCCGTTTGTCATTTTGGTCCCTGCCGTTAACTTTAAGCTTATGTGGCTAACAGAGTCCCACGTCATCCTACCACATGTGATTTTTCTTCCAGCTTAATTTTGTTTTTAGTCCCTATAAATATGGTCCTTTTGTTTTCAGTCCCTATAATTTTTTTTTTGGTTTTTCATCTCAATCTCATCCCCATCCAAAATCACAGTCTCCTTTTGCTTCTTCTACTGCATTGTTACACTTGAAATTCTTGAACTCTTCACGGTGGGTTTAAGGAAATAAATTATTTATGTATTCAATTATTTGAAATCTATAATTTTAAATTTGTCCACATTTTCGTCAACTGTCCACTGGTGGCCAATTCTTTTTTGTTCCCACGTGTCAAACTTTTTATCTTAAGTTGATCCACACCCTAATTAAATTCTTAATATAAATACTTAACAAATGAACCAAATTCAATGTACTGCAAAATTAGGTATAATTGCTTCATTTCATTTATAATTTTTTTGTACAAATATTAAAGTACAAAACATAAATATTAGACACAAAAAATGAAATATATCTACTCGTTTAATTTTAAAAACTAAAATAATAAAACGTTATCATATATTTATTATATATGATATTATAAACTATACTCCACTTAAATTATAATTCACTTCATAAAAAAAGATAACAATTAACAAATGAATAAATTTTAAAAAAGTACGAAACTAATATATTATAATATTCAAAGAGATAAAATCAATATCTACGTGCTACTCAACTAAGTGTTCACATTATTATTTTTACTATATTTTGTGATGTATCAACAAGGATTTAAAACTCTTATTTACCGTGATAATTTTAAGTTTTGTAATATTATAAAAAATATAGAGTACAAAGAGATAATTTATAAATATAAATTTATTTATGCATTATGTATTAAAATTTTCATTTATACATTTTAATATATTTTCTTATTAACACAATATTCATTAAAATGTACACTAATTTTTTTTATTTTCAATATATAAATTGAATAATATTTTAATTACCTATATTATAGGTTAATTAATTTTCACATGATTTATTTAATTTGAATACCAAATCCGTGCATCGCACGGGATTAATACTAGTTTCAATAACTTGAATTCACTGTATAAAGTGGAAAAACTTGTAATGACCTTTTTTTCTCTACAATTCTTTTTTTATCCATTGACTGACAAAATTTTCACTTGATTTACAATTACAAGCCTTTTTTGTTACTCGGGATAAATTACATTAAGTTATATATAGGTCATCAATAGAGGTGTCAAAATGGGCTACCCGGCCCGGCCCGGCCCGCATCGGGTAGCGGGCAGGGCTAAAATACCCGGCTAAAATTCGGTCCTGTGAACTTAGTGCCCTAGCCCGGCCCTATGCGGGTAGCGGGCTTGTGCGGGCCGGCCCGGTTAAAAAAAATTAACTTATTCAAAAATGTTGCTCATTAAAAATTGTAAACAATTATACTTTTACAAAACTAAAAAAAATTACAATTTAGTTATAAAAATCATTTAAAAGGGGAAAAGCAAAATGAATTTGCATTCGATGAATCGAAATTGTTCCAAGATTTTTCCATTTTATAATACTACTCAATTGATATGTAATTAAATTAAATTAAATAAACCTATACTGCACCTGTTCCAAAAATTGTTCTTCAAAATTGATTCTAAATTATTCCAAGATTTTTCCATTTTATAATACTACTCCATTGATATGTAATTAAATTAAATTAAATAAACCTATACTGCACCTGTTCCAAAAATTGTTCTTCAAAATAGGATTATAAAATACATATTTGACAAACTTGGATTTGAGGAAGTATATATATGCACTAATATAATAATATACTCGATCATAATTGCTTTAATTAATTAGTTATCTATCAAAAGAAAATCATAATTGTTCACCATATTCATTGACTTCACAGTAGAAATTTCAATTTTCAGAACTTCAAACATTTTTAGATGGAAGAAAAATAAAAAATGGGCCATGCCAGCGAACTTAAGCATAACTCAAAAGCAAGGCAATTTTTTTTTAAAAAAAAAAGGGCCGCCCGTTAGCCCGGTCGGGTAGCCCGGCCCAAACCCGCTTAAGACCGAGCCTTTTCATTTCAGGGCTAAAAAGCCCGACAAAAATTCGGGCCTCTAATTTAAGTGCCCAAGCCCTCCCATATTGCGGGTTCGGGCGGGCCGGCCCGGTCGGCCCGGCCCATTTTGACACCTCTAGTCATCAATAGACATAAATCAAATGAGAATTTTGTTAGTCAATAGACAGAAAAAAGGTCGTTACAAGTTTTTCTTACTTTATACAGTGAATTCAAGTGTATTGAAATTTCAAATAATTGAATATATAAAAAATTTATTTCCTTAAACCCACCATGAAGAATTCAAGAATTTCAAGTGTAACAATGCACTAGAAGAAGCAAAAGGACACTGTGATATTGGATGGAGATGAGATTGAGGTAAAAAAACAAAAAAAAAAATTATAGGGACTAAAAACAAAAAGACCATATTTATAGGGACTAAAAACAAAATTAAGCTGGAAGAAAAATCACATGTGGCAGGATGACGTGGCACTCCGTTAGCCACATAAGCTTAAAGTTAATGACAGGGACCAAAATGACAAACGAAAAATTTTATAGGGATGAAAAACCAAAAAAAAAATTTACAGGGACTAAAAACATATTTAAGCCTATAATTTTCTTTATTTTTAATTTTAACTTTTTAATTGCGGTGGCTAAAGTTTTAGCCTTTTATCAGATGTTTGTTGAAATGGTATGTTAAAAGGGAAAATGAATCACTGTCAGTGACATTTTAGTTCTTGCTGATGCTATTGATTCTTGCCTACGTAATCTTTGGTGCTCTCGTAAGTATTGCAATTATTTTTGCTAGGGTAAAATGTGTTTTTAGTCCTTGTAAATGGACCGAGTTTTGTTTTTAGTCCTTGTAAATGTTTTTTTTCTTTTACATCCTCACAAATGTAATTTTTTTTAAATTGATCCTTGTCGTTAAATACTGTGTCAACTTTAACGATTCTTCTTTTTTTCCTCATCCTCCTCCTTCTTTTGCTTCTTTTTCTCCTCCTCATCTACTTCTCCTCCCTCCCTCCCTCTCCTCCTCCTCCTCCTAATCTACTCCCTCCCCCCTCTTATTGTCCTCCTCCTCCTCCATCTATATCATACTTTTTTCAGAAATTAACAATTTCTTGCATAGGTATATAGTTAGAGGAGCTAAAATAATACATTCTCATATAGTCACAACTCTAAAATGAGTTCAAATTAAATCACACCTGAAATAGGAGAAGGAGAATGAGTAGCAAAAGGAGAAGGAGAATAAGAAAGAGATGGATTAGCAAAAGGAGAAGGAGAAGAATGAGGAGGAGGAGGAGGAGAATGAGCAATAATTGTAACGATAGGGATGCACTTTTAAAAAAAATCATCCGTAAGGATGTAATAAAAAAGAAAATTCATTTATGAGGACTAAAAACAAAAGTCGAATTGTTAGTTATTAACAGAGTTTTAACGGTAGAAATGTATTTAAAAAAAATTGCATTTGTAAGGACGTAAAAAAAAACATTTATGAGGACTAAAAATAAAACTCAGTTCATTTGCAGGGACTAAAAACACATTTTACCCTTTTTGCTATTTAGTTCCACACACTGGGAGTTGAACCTATACACTATATAGAAGAGCAAATTTACAAATTATAGATGACGGTTGAGCCTAGCTGAGTTGTTTTTCATTCTCTGGTGGTTGTGGAAGATCACAAGTGGTATTGGACAACAACTAATGGTTAGAATTAGAAAGGCTTTAGAATGGCTGAAGCAATATATTTAATTAAAAGCGGATACACAATTTTACATTTACTGATTTACTGAAAATAAAACATAACATTACAAGAATCACTAGTATAAATTATCAACTACATGGAAATTTACTATAGTTGTTATAGCATTTGCTCCCTGCCTTTTCCTATCTATGCCAATCATAACGTATTTTCCAATTCCTTACCAAAGATACCTATCCTTCATTTGTAGCAGGTTCAACCTGTTCTAAGTCACAGCCATTTGAGTTTCAGCAGTTCTAGCTTCCTCTCTGAACTTCATGTATATATATGTCACCTTTATAAAACTCTCTAGTCCTTTGCACCAAAATGAGAGACACAAGTGCCCCAAACATGGTAACAGCATGCAGTAATTATAAAGAAAGCCATTTTGTAGCACTCACTCCCATTGCAATTCAATTCCTCTCCTGGCTTCCTTGTTATCCCTAATGCTGCCAATTGCCTTCTGGCTTCCTTGTCATACAAATGCCCTGCAACCTTCAAGCTGAACAAGTATGATCCAATTGGACTTGCTATTGACCCAACATTATACAAAGTTGAGTAAAATTTAAGGCCAAAAAGTTCAGATATGATGGAAAAAAAGTAATGGCCAGTTTTCCCCAAAGCAGAATCCAATGATAATTGAGCCTGAATAGAGACCATTTGGGACATCAAAAGCAATTAGAAGGTGACCAACACAAGATAATACAAGGATTGATGTGAGTAAGAGAGGCCTAGGGACTTTAAATTTGGTTATGATATATTCTACAACAACTCCTTGTACAATTTTACCCATGTAGATCCAAATGGTCATAAGGGACACAAATGTGGTTATACTATGTCCAGGGTATCCTAAAGACAATCCAATCTGACTCAAGTTGTTTACCACAGTCAGGGCTGAAAAGGGCTTGAAATATGGTATGATCATCACCTCTACTTGGGGACCTGAGTATGTTTCTCCAACAGGAACCTTGCTTTTGGGTTGTCTTTATGGCTTGGGGAGTTTGAGAAAACTTTTGTAGATTTGGCATCTCCGTAGTTATATTCAAAGGCTTAGGAGGATCTTCATCATTGATGTGTTCTTGTTTCCTCTTCCAAAGCCTTTCTTCTCCCATAATGACAACAACAAGTGGCAGGATGACCAAGAGAAGCATCACAAAAGAAGTGACATAATATTCACTCTTTGTAAAGGTGAAACATTTTTGCACTATGATCATTACCATGAGAATCCCTGCAAGGATTAAAGTCATGTAAAGGAAATTATAAAAAACTTTGGAATCATTTGGTTGTTCAACTCCCCTGTGGTGCTTGATAACTGGCAAAAAAACAAAAGTTGTAGCAGTTGGTAACCAAGCCATAAGCAAAATTAGAGACTTTGAGTCAGATTGGCTATCACCAAAGATTAGTGTAGAGAAGATAGACCAAAATTACTGACAGGCTAGTGAAAGTCAGATTGGCTCTAAGCTCAATTCATAAAAGGTAGCATCATAATGGTAGGCAAAACTGAAATTCTGAAATACATAGTAACTACACTAGTGAAAGCGATGATATTTTTCATTTCATCAAAGTTATTCTGAAAATCCCTATATCAACAAAATCCATCCTTTCGCGTAAATCAAAATAGAAAATTTCAACTGAAACATAAAATGAATTGATCAGATCAGTCCACAATTTTGATCAATTTCAATAAAGTAAATTTACAAGAAAACAACAGCTATAAAACAAACCACTCCATACTCCATTAACTCTCTTGTGTATACAAAAGACCTACCCAATTACAAAATAATGTGTTTACAACCTGAGAAAATAAATACTAGATAACAAACCAGAAGAAAAGCAATAACATAACCAAAAGGTGCAACTAATACATTAAACCTGGTAATGGAAAAACAGAACACGAAACAAACAGCCAAGTCCTTGAATGTAATCAGTCAAACATCAGTAACAGGTCACTGAAGTGAGCCTAAATTCAATGTTGAGTGCAGCAGCCCTCAAGTCCTTAAATGACAGTAGAAACACAATAATAGTAGCAGTGTTATCCTTCTCCTTACATAAGCATGTATAACTCCATCTAAAGTAATGAACTGTAAAAAATTAGTCCAGGATATATATTGTGAATTGTTTCTATCACCCAAACACTATACCTGATGACTTCAGCACTAGCCTTGGCGCATATTGTCTTGCCCCATAGTACTTCCAGAAGATAATTTGTTTGACACATTAAAAGAAAAGTAAACATTCTAATTGGAATGGAAACAAAAAAAGATTAATAAAACACTTAAAATGTATATAGTAATACTTGTGTATAAAAGGTGCTAAAATCTGTGGCTCTAGCACTTGAAGCTAATGAAGGTATAGAATAAGTGCTAAAATCTATGGCTCTAGTACTTGAAGCTTTGTCTAAACCACCAAAAAATCATAGATAGAGAAGCCTCTGGAACAATTAATATTTTTGTAGAGATTTCTCACATATTTTTTCAAGTGATAAACAAATGGGTCTTTCCTTTGATCTCTAGCTTGCCGAATAATATAGGGAGAAACTATTGGAATTTTGGGAAGCGTACCAAAATTACAGCAGTATAATAGTAAGTAAAAGGGTTGTCGTATCCACAAGGAACGGTTCAATTTAAATCCTAGTGGTCACACTTATCAAGTGAGAGAAGATGTTTGTGCCAATTCTGGGAGAAAAACTATATGATTCTCATTCATTTGAGTTAATTATATACATGTTTTTGGATTAGCCTATACAACCGAATCAATCACCAAAAAAGGAAAGGATTACAATCAGAAACTAATTGAGAGAATTAAGGAGTAATTAACTCCTAAGATCACGTAATTTACAGCTAAGCTAACACTCCCCCTCAAGTTGGGGAGTAAATATCTCTAATCCTCAACTTGCCAAGAGAGTCATAGAAGATCCTCCCAGATACTGCCTTGGTCAGCATGTCAGCCAGCTGGTCTTCAGATCTCACATATGGGAAACTAATAATCTTATCATCTAGGTTCTGCTTGATGAAATTTCTGTCCACATCAACATGCTTCGTTCGCTCATGTTGTATGGGATTTTCAGATAATTCAATGGCTGATTGATTATCACAATGTAGCTTCATGGCTGACTTTGGTTTGTATCCCAATTCTGTCAATAATCTTCTAAGCCAAAGTAGTTCGCAAATCCCATTTGCCATGCCTCTCCATTCAGCTTCAGTGCTTGATCTTGAGACTTTCTTTTGCTTCTTACTCCTCCAGGTTACTAAGTTTCCACCCACTAAAGCGAGATAGCCTGCAGTGGACTTCCTATCTGGTTTTGTTCCAGCCCAATCAGAGTCCGAGTAACCTTCTACTTCTAGATGATTATTCTTTGAATATAGTAACCCTCTTCCCGGTGAAGACTTTAAGTACCGTAGTATTCTCGTTACTACCTCCATGTGTTCCTCCCCTGGGTTCTGCATGTGTTGGCTGACCACATTAACTGCATATGCTATGTCTGGTCTGGTATGTGAGAGATAAATTAGCTTTCCCACTAATCTCTGGTACTGCTCTCGGTTTGCTGGTACTGGGTCATTAGTCTCCACAAATTTCAAATTTTGGGGAATAGGTGTCTCTGCTGGTTTGCAATCTAACAACCCAACTTCAGATAGAAGATCTAACACATACTTCCTTTGAGAAATAAAAATTCCTTCTCGTGATCTTGCAACCTCTATTCCAAGAAAGTATTTTAATTCCCCAAGATTTTTCATTTCAAATTCAGAGTTAAGTTGCACCTGTATTCTGTTAATTTCTTCAGAGTCATCCCCTGTGATTATCATATCATCTACATAGATGATAAGAGCTGTGAGCTTTCCTTTCCTCTTCTTCAAAAAAAGTGTATGATCAGCATTACTTTGTCTGTATCCATACTTCTTCATTGCCAAACTAAACCGTCCAAACCATGCTCGAGGCGACTGTTTCAATCCGTATAGAGCTTTCTGCAACCTGCACACCAAATTTCCATTTGTTGAGACAGTATACCCTGGTGGGATATCCATATACACTTCTTCTTCTAAGTTCCCATGTAAGAACGCATTTTTCACATCCAGTTGGTGTAAGGGCCAATCTAAATTTACAGCCAGAGATAAAAGCACTCGAATGGTATTGAGTTTTGCAACAGGAGAGAATGTCTCTTGGTAGTCTATTCCATATGTCTGAGTATAACCTTTAGCCACCAACCTGGCTTTGTATCTCTCAATAGACCCATCAGGTTTATACTTTATGGAAAAGACCCATTTACAACCCACTGTACTCTTCCCATCTGGCAAAGGTACAAGATTCCAGGTGTTATTCTTTTGTAAGGCCTGCATTTCCTCTTGAATAGCTTGAGTCCAGTTTTGACCTTTCAAAGCTTCCTCAACTCTAGTAGGTATTGATTGAGCAGACAATTGATATACAAAGGCCTTAAGTGAATCTGAGAGCCTTTCAGTAGTAACAAAGTCTGCTATAGGATGCTTTGTTCCCTTTCCTTCCACATCTGGAGAGTATCTAAGAGGAGGTTTACCCCTATTGGACCTGAAAGGCAATGTATATTTTCTAGAGGTGTTAGGCAAATTAGTCTCAGAGGTAATACGTACCTGGATATCCTCAGAAGACTCATTAGTGGGTACAGAGGGAGGAGTAGAAGACGATGTCATGTCACCTTGCATTGCTTCACTCGAGCCATATTCCGATTCAATTTGACATGCATTTTCATTCTGTGAATCCATCCCACATGGAGTAGAAGATGAGGTGGGTTGACTTTGACTTTCTCTCAATTCCTCCGATGGATGGTCTCCTGACATGTATGTAGTAAAGTTGTCAGAGCTGCCCTCACTGCATAACACATCATGTGAACCACCGCTATCATGATTTGCTCCAATAATTCCGGACCCCTGTGGTACATCAGATGTAAACATGCCACCTGTGCCAAATATGCCTCCTATGTTGCCATCTTCACCATTCTTCTCCCCCTGAAGATGAGTACGACCGACATAATAGAGCTCAGTTTCCACAAAAGACACGTCCATGGTAACATATGTTCGACGGTTAATTGGGTCAAAACATCGATACCCTTTGGTGTGTCTCCCATAACCCAAAAACACACATCTAACAGCACATGGGTCTAACTTGGAACGTAGATGCCGAGGAAGATGTGCAAAGACCATACACCCAAACACCTTGGTAGGAAGTAGTAAGTGGGGAGAGATTGAGAAGTAGTTGTTCAAGGTTTCAAGGGGAGTCTTGAAGTCAAGAGTTCTAGACGGCATACGATTCATGAGATAAATAGTTGTCCCAATAGCTTCTTCCCAATATTTAGATGGCATATGAGCACCTATGAGTAAGGCTCTTGCTGTTTCTAGGATATGTCGATTCTTCCGTTCGGCAACACCGTTCTGTTGAGGAGTATTAGGACAAGAGGTCTCATGTATAATCCCATGGGCATTAAAGAAATGCCGAAATTGATTATTAACATATTCTCCTCCGTTGTCTGAACGGAGAACACGAATGGGAGAGCCGAACTGCGTTTGAATCATACTGTGGAAGGTTTTAAATATATTAAAAACCTCATTCTTATGCTTAAGAAAATATAGCCAAGTAACACGAGTGCAATCATCGATAAAGGTTACAAACCACCGATGACCAGATAAGGACGGCAAAGATGATGGTCCCCAAACATCAGTATGTATCAAACCAAAAGGAGTATCTATTTTATTCAAATGTGTGGGAAAAGGTACACGATGACTCTTTGCAACAATACAAGTGTCACATGTCAATTTACTCAAATCTACACCAGCAAAGAGTTTTGGAAGTACATGCTTCATGTAATAAAAAGATGGATGACCCATACGCGCATGCCAAACCCGAATCTCTCCTTCTTTGCTGTTGCTAGCCTTTCCCACGTTATTCACCCTGCTAGAATTCAAATCTTCCATGTAGTAGAGTCCTCCCCTCTTAGTACCACGCCCAATGATCTCCTTCGTGAGGATATCCTGAAAAAGACAGAAATTGGGATACATAAGTGCCACACAGTTTAATTGTTCAGTAGCTTGCCCAACAGAGATAAGTTTATTTGATAAAGAGGGAACAAGTAAAGTATTAGGCAAAGAGATATGGTTTGAAAAATTAACCGTCCCTGCTCCTGTCACCGGGTATGATTCTCCATTGGCATTTATGATACAGGATTGTCTAGGTAGTGATTTCTGTACTAAATCACTGGCACAATATGTCATATGATCGGTAGCACCCGAGTCTATGATCCACCCTCCATTATTACCATTGTTAGAAGACAAGTATGTAAAGCATATGTTACCTTCATCACAGGTGATAGTTGAGGAAGATTCAACTTGAGTAACAAGAGATAATTGAGGCTCAGTATGTACTAAAGAGACCTTCGCTGTCCCTCCTTCCTTTTGTTTCTTAGATTGGAGTTCATGCCACCAGTCCGGGTAGCCATGTATCTTGAAGCACGTCTCCTTGGTGTGCTTTTTGTTCCCACAATGGGTACACCCACCTTCAGTATTTGACTGCTTCTTGGTAGATTTACCACCATTCCCTAAACTTCCCTTTGCTGCATTTTGCAGAAGTTGTGCTCCCTTTGTAGCCATTGCTGCAGATGATCCAGCATCAGTGCCTGAGAGCATCACACTCTGTCGTGTGTCCTCCCTTCTAACATAACTATATGCATAATCAAGAGATGGGAATGGCTTCATCTGCAACACATCTCCCCTTACACAATCCAAACGGTCATCCAGACCATCAAGAAACGTATAAACACGATCTTCCTGCAATAAATCTTTAAATTTCTGAATATCATCAACACATACCATTGGATTTGGTCTCCGAAAATCTATTTCTCTCCATAATCCTTGAAGAGAATTATAATAAGCCTCCAGCGTTCCACCAGCCTGTTTCACGCTATTGACTTTCCTTTTGAGATCGTAAATTTGGGAGGAGTCACTACTGTCAAAATAGGTTGTAGCAATAGCATCCCACACTTGTTTTGCAGTAGAGAATCGTATGAAGTTCCCCACCAAGCATTGGTCCAAAGAGTTCAAGATCAAGCCTTTAACGGTGGCATTCTCCGTTTTCCACCGTCGATATGTAGAATCTGTCACAGCAGGTTCCTGTACATCTCCGTTTATGTGTCCCAGTTTGTCCTTCCCAGAGAGGTGAAGTTCGACCACCTGAGACCATAAACCATAATTGGATCCATCAAGTTTTATGTTAATTGTGTTGGTGCCTGACTCTTGTGAACTGGTTTGCGGAGCAAACTGGTTCTGTGCCAGGACTTTAGCCATGGTAGTAGCTAGAGACTGCACGAGGTCCTCAGAGATGTTAGAGGATGCCTTGGGTTCATTCCTCGTGCTCTCATCTGCCATTCAAGCTTTTGATCTTCAGAATACAGTCCTAGGATCAACCGCTCTGATACCATGCCAATTCTAGCAGAAAAACTATATGATTCTCATTCATTTGAGTTAATTATATACATGTATTTGGATTAGCCTATACAACCGAATCAATCACCAAAAAAGGAAAGGATTACAATCAGAAACTAATTGAGAGAATTAAGGAGTAATTAACTCCTAAGATCACGTAATTTACAGCTAAGCTAACAGTTTGTTGTGTAGATTGCAATAGTAAAAGAAAGAATAAGAAATTGGGATGAGGTTGAGCAAATTACTGGATTGAACTTCATCTATCGCACCCCTCTTGTATTTGGAAACCAATGAAATCTAAGAATTTATAATTATAATTATTGAAGCCCAAATAAAATTCATTCATAAAGATCCCTCAAATATGAAATCCTTAGAACAACCCCCTAAACACCAATTCCTTGGTTGCTTAATCGAATTGCCTAGCTTTAAGATCAGTTGTTAATAGCTATCAATAGTTGAACTCTATTCCTAGGTATTCACTCTATTGAGTAATCTTTACCCAAATCAGAATTCAAGATCCCTATTCCTAGGCTCCCAAGAACTCGCTCCTGATTTCATAAAACCACTTCCCAGTGTGCCCCATAAAATCATATCATAACTCCGGTACAAAGACGGAAGTTAAGCATTAAGAACAGGATAAAAAATACCAATATATTATAAAAATAGTGATTCCTAAATAACAAAGGGGATCCAAATACAATTGGGGATTGAATAGACTATATTCAATCCTAAAGGAGAGTTTAGCTACTCATGGTAGCCATTACAAACCAATAGAGAGACTGACACACTTTTCTCTAGCTCCAAATCTGCTCTGCTGTCTCCTCCTCTTGATCTTTGCAAAATGTCATTTAAATAGAACTTTGAAAAGTCCGTTGAAACCTTGTTTTGGCCCATTGGAAATTAGGGTCCCGTGTTCCTGCGCTCAGCGCAGATGAAGCGCATGAAACAGAATGGATTTTTATTCCCGCGCTCCACTTGCGTTCAGCGCAGGTGGAGCGCAGATCTCCGTTTTCTGCTTTCCTGATTTCCTCCTTTTTAGTTTGATCTCTTGCTGATCTTATCCTTATTTATTGCGCTTTCCTGATTTCCCTCTTTTTTAGCTTGATCTCTTGCTGATCTTATCTTTATTTGCTGCTATCTTGTTACTCCATTTAAAACTTTCCTTTTTATCTGCAAAATCAACAGATTTCTTATCAAAATAGCATCAAATTCAAATTTGAATCAAATAATCACAAGATCTGCATTTTAAACTAAAAAGAGATAAATTGGGGTATAAATCTAACATTTTACCCTTGATAAGTGTTGTAATTATATAAAAATTTATCATTAATTTAGCACTTATCAGAAACATTTGAAGAAAAGACGAGAAAATAAGACGAACCTTAGCTGGAGTTTTTTTTCGTGGTTGGATGTGCGCTGCGCAATCCAATGACAATGGCAATGGGGTTGGATGTGTGAATTTTGAGATGTATAAGAATCATTTTGGTTATTTGTGTGGCTTTCTCATTTTCCACACTTACAGCCTCTGTTGTCTCCCTTTTGTGGCTGTTTCCGTCACCCCTTTTCTCAGAATTCTTGTAATGATTCAAACCGCTATTGCCCGAGATGCTGCTGCCAGGCTCATTCTAGACGACACCTCTGACCTCGTTATTCACCTCCAAGACGACACCTCAGATGGAGTTTGAAGAAAAGACAAGAAATTAACACGAACCTTAGGTGGAATTTTTTGATTGATGAATACTTAAAACCATGAACAGAGGATGAATAACTGAATTTGGCGGCACAGAAGGCTAGCAATATTTTCTCGCGGTTTTCTCCACGTTTCTCGCACAAAAACTGTAATGTTACGTGGGAAAATGACATGATAAAAAGCATCCAAATGTCAAATTTTGAGTGGCAGTAGTACTGAGTGCTCGGTGCTACTGTAGTACTAAAAAATTTTTCGGTAAGGAGCAACAACGTTCTTGCTCGCTTGACCTTATAATGAAAAAAATTAATCTGGACTGTTACTTTTAATCTAATGGTCAACATTGTTTGATCTCATTTCTCACCATAGTCATACGTTCTCACATGATATTACCCCTATATATATATATATATATATATACCAAAAAAACTAATATATATATATATATGATACTTTTTTTATATATCAAATTCTATTAAATAACTTATCATATTTTTTTCTCTTATTCTCTCATTATTATAGAGATTATTATTATATAATTTGATTGTACAAATACATTTGCTCATATATTTGAATAAAATTATATAGTGGAAGCCTAGTTAGAAAACGATATACCACCTAACTAAAATTAACTAGAGAAATGTCTCATTGTTTTTATTGAAAGAGAAATTGTCAAAAATTTTAGCGTTGTGTGATATGAAAAAACGCGAAACTCTTATATAATAATATATTTTGTTGGAGCAAAATTTTATCCTACCGTTTTATTACTTTCGATTTATCTAATTTTTTCTTTGGATACATTTTATCCTATTGTTATCTTATTTTTTATAACAATTTTTTATTTAATAATAAATTTTATATACTTAAAAAAAATTATTCATATTTGCCCCCCCTTAACCTTATGTCCTGGCTTCCCCCCTGGAGTAGTGCACCATCTTCCAACCTCTTCTTCTGTTATAAAAGGAGTGAACTATCAAATTTTTAAGGCTTCCAAGAAATAAGAGATCATATGGACCCAATACAACACATGAAAACTGCTCTTTAGTTATTTTTGGTAGGGCATATATAATTTTCTTAAATATTTAGGAAGTTTACTTTAGGACTTCTAATTAAGATAATAATAAAATTTTAAATATCTTTTAGTTTGATTTCAATTGTTAGAATTAGAAAAAATAAAATAAAATCAACCAATCCATAATTATTTTCTAGAAGAACTACATGACTTTTGAGTTCCCTTATTACACAGAGGATATGTAGGAGCGAATTCTACCAGTCAAGTCAAAATTAATTTTATTAATTTGTGTTTTATTTTTTTTAATTTATTTCTTTGCTTTATTTATGAAAAAGGGGTAAAATAAATTGCTTTAATTTGCACAATCAATTTAGGGTAACTGTTTTAAGATTGACGTGTAGGAGGTGTTGTGGAGTTTAGTCTCCACCATTCTCTAAGCGTAATCGATTCAAGAACCCAATTTATTTTTTAAAGATAAATTTTTTAGGGTTTCCAATTTTTCCTAATTTAATATAATTGGTGGTGACTTTCATTTTTAATTCTCTTTGATTTTTTGGGTCACTACATACGTTATGCACATTTAGACATTTTTTTTAGTTTTTAATATTTATGGGTAGTCCGAAGCCCATTCGGACTACCCGGCCCGAAACCGTATTTTCTGCCAACTTGGTTTTTTTGGCTAAAAAGCTCATGAAAAAAAAATAAGCCTCAAATTTTAGTGCCAAAGTCCCGTAAAAATGCGGGCTTGGGCGGACCGACCTAGTTGGGCCAACCCATTTTGTCGGCACTACGTAATCTGGACAATTCTATAGGAGAGATTGGCGCATACTTATAATCACTCATACTAATACAAACCTATTTAAATAAAAAAAACAAACTATTATCCAACTAAAATCATGTCCCACATAACAACTACGTGTTGAGTCTCAAGATTGGATTGATCTGAAGCCTTGATTTTGATGCTAACAAAATTTTGAGAATATTTAAATAAGTCTGATAATACACTGAATCGATTTGAGTTGTACTAATGCAGGAAAATTATTCTTAAGTTTTGAGTCTAAATAGGTATCTAAGTCATAAGCAAGCCATTAGTCTGAAACGCGTAAAGTGAAATTAGTGTCTAAGGTCTCAGACCATCATCAGTATGGTGAAGTGAAAGACTCTTGATGGAATCATATACTGAAGATCTTCTCCATAAGAAAATTCCAAGATCCTATTTTCAAATTTTAAAAAGGGACCGTCGCGAACTCAAACACTACAAGCAAGCTTTCAAGGCAAGGCAGAAAGTGTCTTTTAGACAAGAAAAAGGATGTTTATATTGAAACAGTAAAGAAAACAGAAAAGGACATGCTCCAAACAAAATGCATTATGCACTATCAAAAGCAACATGCAGTGGCCATACAACTATTGGAAACAGACCCACAATAGAGCGCACACACACTTTAGAGGAAGATAAAAATGAGAGAAAAGTATTTCTGTGTTTATTGATAATGCAAGACACATTACAATTTGATAACAACTTCTCTTTTATACAAAAATCTCTTATTAACAGTAACTAACTAACTTCAACTAACTGGTCTTAATAGATCCCAACCAATGATCTGAAATACATCTCAACACTCTCCTTTAATTCAGATCAGCCAAAGACACCATACCTAGTTTATCACGGAGTTCCTTGAATTTGTCAGTCTTCACAACTTTTGTCAAGATGTCTGCAATTTGATTTTCAGACTTGAAATACTCTAATTCCAGCTTCTCCTTGCTCACTTGATCTCTTAAGAAATGAAATCTGGTCTCTATGTGTTTACTTCTACCATGTGCCACTGGATATTTAGCCAAATTAATTGTTGACTTATTATCAATCAGCAACTTCATAGGTTTTTCTTCTATCAAATGCAATTCTTCAAGCAATGTCTTTATCCATATAGCCTAGCCGGCTCCCAATGAAGCTACTATGTATTCTGCTTCACAAGATGAAAGAGCTACTACACTTTGTTTCCTGGAGTACCACGAAATTGGAGCATTACAAAATACAAACACATGTCTAACTGTGCTTTTCCTGTCATCTTTATCACCACACCAATCTGAATTAGAGTATCCAATTAAATCTACTAATGAACACTTCAACTTGTTAGGGAACAACAAACCATAATCCAATGTCCCTTTTATATATCTTAAGATCCGCTTAGCAGCCATCAGATGAGGTGTTCTGGGTTTGTCCATATATCTACTTATTAATCCAACCCCAAAGGCTATATCTGGTCTGCTACTGCATAGGAATCTAAGAGATCCAACTATCTGCTTATATAGGGTGGCATCAACAGGTCCTTCAACGCCTTCTCTTTCAAGTTTGATTCCTACTTCAACTGGTGTTGACACTGAATTGTTGTTCAGCATTTTAAATCTCCTCAATATATCAGTTGCGTACTTCCTTTGATGCAGAAAAATTCCACCTTTGGTTTGACTAAACTCTAATCCCAAAAAATAGGTCAGTTTGCCAAGATCAGACATCTCAAATTCAAGCATCATTGTTTGCTTGAATTCAGCTATCTCCTTTTCATCATTTCCAGTCACCAATAAGTCATCAACATAGAGGCATACAATCAATAGGTCATGAGCAAATATTGACCTTACATAAACCCCATGTTCAGTGACATATTTAGCAAAGATTTGTTGAAGCAGAAAGTTGTCAATCTTCTTATTCCAGGCACGTGGTGCCTACTTCAATCCATAGAGAGACTTCCTCAACCTGTACACCTTCTCTTCACGTCCAGCTATCTCAAAGCTAGGTGGCTGACATACATAGACTCCTTCATCAAGAGGACCATTAAGAAAAGTTGATTTTACATCCAGTTGGTACATAGACTAGCCTTTGTAGCTTGCTACTGCAACTACTAGTCTTATAGTTTCAATTCTAGCCACTGGTGCAAATACGTCATTGTAATCCAATCCCGCCTTTTGCATAAAACCCTTTGCCACTAGTCTAGCCTTGTATTTTGAAATTTCACCATTAGGTTTTTCCTTCACTTTGTAGACCCATTCCACATCAATAGGTCTTTTTTTATGAGGAAGAGAGACCAACTCCCATGTTTGATTCTTCTCAATAGCATTTAACTCTTCTTTCATAGCTCCAACCCACTATGGTTCTTTAATAGCTTTCTCAAAACTCACTGGTTCAGTTTCAACAAGCAAGGCCATGTGGACCAAGTATCCTTCAGCAGTGATTGTGTTATCAGGAAAAATCTCATAATCGTTGAGTCTTTGTGGTAACTGTCTGGTCCTTTGAGGTCTGCTGGTTTGACTTTCTGTTGCATTAATACCCTCACTATTTTGCTCTCCTTCAAATTTGAACAAAACCTTGCCTCTGCTACTGTTAGAAATAGAATTCCAGTCCCAACTTCTGCTTTCATCAAACACTACATCACTACTGAATGCAACCTTCCTTGTGTTCGGATCAAACAACCTATAGGCACCTGTTGGATGATATCCAAGCATTATCATTGGTTCAGCTTTATCATCAAGCTTTTTGCTTTTTTGATTAGGGATACGTTTGAAGCATAAAGATCCAAACACTCTAAAATGACCAACACTAGGCTTCCTACCAGTCCAAGCCTCTTCAGGTGTGATGCCTTTCAACCTTTTGTTGGAGACCTATTAAGGATGTAGACAGCACTTGTTACAGCCTCTCCCCACAAATAATTTGGTAATCCCATGCTTCTGAGCATACTTCTTGTCATGTCAAGTATGGTTATGTTTCTTCTTTCTATTGTTCCATTGAGTTGAGGAGTGTATAGAGGGGTAACCTCATGAACCATCCCTTCCTTCTCACAGTAGGCTTCAAACTCATGTGAAGTATACTCTCCACCCCCATCTGTTCTAAGGATTTGGATGGGCTTTCCACACTGCTTTTCAACCATCACTTTGAACCTTTTAAACACATCAAACACTACACTCTTTCTTTTGAGAAGAAAAACCCATATCTTTCTTATGTAATCATCTATAAAAGACACAAAATAGTGATTACCTCCATGAGAATCTACTTCATAGGGGCCACATACATCAGAGTATGCAGTTTCTAGTGTTGCCACTGACTTTGTTGGAATCTGATTTCTGAATGACTTTCTAGGCTGTTTTGACATATAACATCCCTCACATAATTGGTTTGGCTGTTGTATTTTAGGTAAACCAGAGACCATCACCTTGTCACTTAACATGTTTAGGCTACCAAAGTTCAAGTGTCCAAACCTTTTATGCCATAACCAGCTATCACTCTTTGTTGTTGCTGTCATGCACTGGTGGTATTTGCTCACTTAAATTCCAATCTTGAATGTTCTTTTTCTTGAAATGGGAGCCTTTAAGGTCAATCTTCCTTTCTTGTCAAAGATCCTCACCTGGTTTTGCTCTATTGTCATAGTATATCCCTTTTCCAGCAGCTACCCAAGACTAAGCAAATTATTTTTCATGGTTGGAACATAAAGAACATTAGAAATATAGGAGGACTCCCCATCCTTTCTTAGAATCACAACTCTGCCCATTCCTTCTGCTTCTATTGTTGTGTCATCAGCAAACTTGACTTTACTCTTCACTTTTGCATTTAGATCCACAAGCCATTCTCTCCTACCTATCATATGATTGGAACACCCAGTAGGTACCAGCAGTCATTCTCATTGCAATTGTTCTTTGATGCAGTGGTCACCATTAGAAGAACATGATCAGAATCTGAATCATCCTCATGGGCTAACTAAGCTTCATCATCCTTCACGAGTCCACCTCTTCCACCTTTGCATTCATAAGCAAAATGTCCCCATCTATTGCAAGCATAGCACTGCACATTTTTCTTGTTAAATTTCTTTCTTCCACTTTTATTTCTTGAACCATTTCTTTTGACATTTGGTTCATCTGACCTTTGTTCAGCAACTTCTTGGCCAGATCCACGATTCCAATTGCTTCTGCCTTTACCATTCTTCCACTTTGCTTTGTTCTTCTTGTTTTTACCACCATCACCATCATTCTTCCGACTTTTTTGTACCTATAAGGCCTGTTCTGAGACCTTTTCTGCATTTCTCTCATTAATTCTCAGCTCATGTGCCTCTAGTGAGCCTTGTAACTCTTCCACCTTCATTTCTTCCAGGTTCTTGGATTCCTCAATTGCCACACCTATGTGATCAAATCGAGAGGTCAAGGTATGTAACACCTTTTCCACTATCATTTAGTCTGTTAACTTTTCTCCATAGATCTTCATTGCATTCGTAAGGGTCTGCACACGTGTAAAGTACTCAGCTATGCCTTCTTGTTCATTCATTTGCAGTAACTTGTGTTGCCTGCGCAGAGTCTGAAGTCTAATCTTCTTAGGCTTGTCATCACTAGTATGAGACTTATCCAAGATGTCCCATGCCTCTTTTGCAGTCTTGGCCAAAGCAATCTTTTCGAAATGTGTTGAATCAACACATTGATGTAGCAGAAACATAGCTTTACCGTCCTTTTTCTTGACTTCTTTATGTGTTGTCCTTTGTGCTTCAGTAGGATTCTCACTCAAATCTTAATACCCACTCTTCACAATGTCAAGAACGTCTTGAAAGCCCAGAAGGGCTCGCATCATGACAGACCACACGTATCCCAATTCTTTCCATCAAGAACCGGTAAATTTCCAAGGAAATTCCCATTCGTCCCAACCATTGAACCACACCTTCAATCAATTGCGACACCAAAAGGAAACTGCTGCACACTTGGTTTCCAGGCTTGAGAATAGTTAAAGCTCTGATACCACTATAGGAAACAGACCCACAATAGAGCACACACACTTTAGAGGAAGATAAAAATGAGAGAAAAGTATTTCCGTGTTTATTGATAATGCAAGACACCGTTTCTACTTTCTACAACTACGATAAAACTTTGCTAATGGACTACTTTCATCTCATTAATTAACTATGTTAGAGACCATTCATTCAATTTTAAAAAAATTTCTAACCTTCCACACCGCTACTCAGAACTCTGACGTCGTTGCCGTCATAGTCCTTTCACATATAGATGCAAGCATGAACATTTCGTTTGAATTTTCATCTCCAAATTTCTATTTCGATGTGATGTAATTAAGGACAGCTGGCTAAACGAATGTGTTCCCGTTATTGGATTATGACGCATGTGCAGATTTTCTTTAGTCTATAGAACTTTATGAAAAGGAGCAAGGAAACAATACTACAATTTCGCAATTTGGACTTTTCCTCAGAATGGTATAATTGAATTGACAGAGTCAAGAATATAAATTTGTTACATTTATTTATTTCATTCAGTGTCACTTATCTAAAAATAAAGTGATGTAAATTGCAGAGTAATAGCCTGTTTGGTTTGGAATTGAAAAACTCAAAACCATGGTTTTAGAGAATTGATTTTAAATCACTTCCGTTCAACGTGCTTCATAAAGTGTGCATCACTCATCTCAACCATTGATTTCCAAAATCAATCGGACCATAATTAAGGTTACTGAAGTGATCCAGAGTTTAAAGGGGCAATTCTGAACCTACCACAGATTTGGTTCCAAAACCTTATCCGGTCAGTCCTTTCTTGATTTGCTGGTTACACTTTTGAGCCTGTTGTCTTGGAAAAATGCTGACTAATATTCTTTCCTTCTTAGGTTAGGTAGCTGTGGAGATAATCCTTATTTTGATGCTTCATGAAATTCATTTCGTTGAAAGTTTAGATGTGGTATTTAACTAATTTGTTGTAACCCTTGAAAGAAATATCAGATGTTAAGAGTGCAACTTGCTATGCACTGCACGTCAAGTTTGTAGTTAGTCTTATAATTAATCAGCTTTGTTAGTACTCTTAGTCTTATAATATATACCAGGAATATATTGAAATCATTTTGATTTTTTGTTTCACTTTATAAATCTTCACTCTAATAATTTCTTCCAACCACTGGTTTGGAAAAAAAGTGATGATGGACATGACAGTTTTTCACAATAGATCAAAAGACTTACTTTATATAATACAATTTTCTATCAAACATGCTGCAATCTTGGTGTCAAAGGAATTACAAATCCCATTTATAAGATTGTAATCCCCTCAGATTTTCGCCATTGTCAAGAAACTTTTATTTTAGTAGGTTTCAATCAGTGATCATCAGATTTCTCAAAACTGGAGTTGGACCTCATGGTATACTCTGCAACAAGTTGAGCAAAAGATGATGACTTATCTTCTAATAATGTTGCTGGGGAGTCATACTCCTCAATAAGTCCTGCACCAATGACAAAGGAAATCAGCAAATGAAACATCAAGGAATAAATATCAGTGTTTAATGAAAAAATAACAGCCTTTTCTCACCTTGATTAAGAAGCAAAACCATATCACTGTCAAGAACAGAAGTTATTCGATGTGCAATTGTAATGACTGTGGAATCAGAGAAATGTTGCCTAAGAGTTTGCTGAATTAAATTATCCGTAGCTGTATCAACTGATGCAGTGGCTTCATCAAGAACCAAAACCTTGCTTTTCTTAAGCAGCACCCTACCAAGGCACACCAACTGCCTCTGACCCATGCTCCAATTCTCACCATTCTCAGTAACTACAGCATCAACTCCCACATTAGCAATAAGTTCAAGAGTAGATGTATTATTATATATTTATGTTCAATAAAATTAGTAGACAAACCTGCAGAGTCTAGCTTTCCTTCTTTCTTTCTAACTTCATCTCCAAGTTGACACTTATCCAAGGCCTATTAAAAAGAACAAAGTGAATGAGTGAAGGCAATATGAATTTGAAGAACAATTACAAGTCTAATCTGCTGGACAGAACCAAGTGTCTGTGCATCTATTCAACAAATAATACCAACCCACCTCCCAAATTTGTTCATCAGTGTACTCTTCCAGGGGGTCCAGATTATTTCTTACTGTCCCCTCAAACATGGTTGGATCCTGAGGAATGATGCTTAGTCTAGACCTCAAATCGTGCAGTCCAATAGAAGAAATGTCGATGCTGTCAATCATAATTCGCCCAACAGTAGGATCAATGATTCGGAAAAGTGTTTGTATGAGAGTTGATTTACCACTTCCTGTTCTCCCAACAATGCCAGTTTTTAGTCCTCCCCGGAATGTGCATGTTATGCCACGCAACACAAGTGGAAGATGTGGAGCATAACGGACCTTCATCACAGGCAAGAAATCATTACAAATGTAGCACAAACATCTAGTAAAAATTATGCTATGAAATATGTTGTGTCCAAAGCTCAGCTTTCTGTTCAGAAGCATATTTTATGTCTAATCATTTAGGAAAAGAGAAACTTAGCATGATAAATCAACCATACAATTAAAGAAAACAAAACCATAAACATAAATAAGAAGCCTGTACAACACAATAATAGTAAGTGCAACTACCTGCATGTCCTGTATATCAATCTCGCCATATGAGGGCCAAGAAGGATCTGGCCGATTTTCATCTACAACAAGGGGAGGCTCACTGGGAATGCAAGTATACTGAACTATTCTTTCTACTGATATAATTTTGTTCTCCAAATTGCAAAGACTCCATATCATCCAAGCTTGTATCATGTTTAAATTAAGCCCGTAGGTTACAGCTAAACCAGCAATGCCTTCAAAAATCAGAAAATTACATAAAAGGGAAACGATTATGATCAATTCCTCATTACATAAGCAGAGAAAAAATTGATTGGTGACAGATACCAGATTTGAATTATGTACCTGGATCTATGATTCCCTGTGGAATAGATATCAAGAATATCAAGGAGAAGGCAAATGTGATTGCAGACAACATATCTAAGCGGAAGCACAACCATTCCATAGCACCAGCAATATTGAATTTTGGCCGAGAATACCCATCCGCCAGTTTCATATTTGTTTCCTGAAATCTTGACTGCTGATCAAAGCTTCTAATGGTTGAAGCTCCAGAAATAGTTTCAGCAAAGTGTTGAATGACTGGGGCTTTGCATACTCCAACTAAACGTGATAGTTCTCGGGCTGATGGTATATAATATTGCTGCAGATTACAAGTTCGTAAGATGTTAGCTATAACCATATAATATTATATAATAATGGAGTAAAATTTGAAAAATTAATATGGCACATAATCTTTGAGGAAAAGGATGGCGGCAATGCAAAGTACTATGTGCCACATTATCAAAGGCTACATGGTCTAAATAACAATACCTGATACCAGATACTGATTGCTATCACTGGAATGAAGACAATGAAAACCTGCCAAGCAACCTGAGACATCACTGCTATAATTCCCAGAAGCTGGATCATGGTGAAGGCAAATGACCCAATTGAATAAGGAATGTCCGTGTCCACTGCACTTTGGTCAGTAGAAGCCTGCAAGAGAACAGACAGTAAAAAAGAACAAAAATGTGACAAAGTATTCTATAGTGATTGAGAACAACTAACAAGATGAAGGGGACTACTAAATATAAAGGATAAAGCTATTTAAGATAAAAAAATCATAAAGGGCAAAAAATGGAAAGAATGGAGTATGACATACTCTGTTAAGGATTCGCCCACTAGGAGTGGAATCAAAAAATGACATGGGGGCACGGAAAATGCAATAGTGCATTTTATTAAAGAGTATAGTAGCTGTCTTATAACCAGCTGTGACAAGAAACATTGCTCTGGCTAGGATGCAGAAAGAACTTCCAATGGCCAAACCAACATAGACTTCTATAAGAGTTGTTCCTCCAACAGGTGGTTCCGCATCTGGTGAGATTGGAGTTGCCCAAGCCATCCAATAGTTGCTTCCAATTTGAAGAACTTGAAAAAGAATCTGAGCCAATAATATGAATGGTACAAGAGCTCCTCCATATGCTGTTGTGATATACTTCCAATAGACTGAAAAGCCAACTCTACCTTTCTCTCTTTCTTCTTCTTGAACAAGCTGGCCTTTTGGTTCATCATTGTCATCTGTTTTACCATTGCTGTTGTTTGCCTCTTTTTCTTTAACACTGTGTGTGCCAGAGACATTTCCATCTTGTTCCAAGGTACTTATTTCATCAGATACTGTCCCTCCATCCAATGAATCAAGTGTAGACAAAGCTTTTTTGTGTGCACCAACAAGTTCCATAAAATCAGTCCCAGTGTTAAGTAGATCAGTATACTTTCCACATTGAGTAATTTTTCCATCTTTCATGACCTAATGATAAGGCATAATATGAGAGTTTAAGAGGGGGAAAACTCTTAAATAAATGACAATAAAATTAAGAGAAATACTCACCAGTATAAGGTCAGCAGCAGGTAAGAACTCCACTTGATGAGTTACATAAACCACTGTCTTTGAACTTAAAAGGCCCAACAAGCATTCCTGACATGCACAAAAAAAGCAGAAAAATTCACTTACTAAAATAATTATCCAAGTGTCATGCTGTTGGAAGAACTACATTTCAAAAGAGTTAAATTAAGAATAATTTGTATTTTGTAGAATGCATAGAAAGATATAATAGCCCAGTTTATATTGCAATAGTAAACAAAACAATGCAAATGAGTTACCTTAAAGAGGTGAGATCCTGTATGAGCATCCACAGCACTAAAAGGATCATCAAACAGATATATATCAGCATCTTGGTAAAGAGCACGAGCAATTTGTATTCTTTGTTTTTGTCCACCACTCAAATTTATTCCACGCTCTCCTATAACAGTCTGATCACCAAATGACAAAATCTCCAGATCCTTCTTCAGGGAACAGGCTTCAAGTACCTTATCATACCTTTCCCTATCCATGTCTCTACCAAACAATATATTATCCTCTATCTTGCCGCTTTGTATCCATGGTGATTGAGCAACATAGGCCTTTGTTCCACAAACCTTAAGGATACCTGATATCTTTGGTACTTCTCCCAATACACAAGAAAGTAAAGTAGACTTGCCTGACCCAACAGTACCACAAACAGCAACCCTCATGCCATGAGAAACTCTGAGATTTATGTTTTGCAATGTTGGATTAGGGGAAGATAAATTCCAAGAAAAATTCCCATCAATTACTTCAATTGCTGTATCAGAACAATCCCGAGGAAGCTTTTCTACAACATCAGACTGCAAGTCATAAAGACGAAGGAAAGATGCAATCCTATCAAGAGAAACTTTAGTTTGTGCTATCATTGAAATTGTATCTGGAAGATTATAAATGGGCTCTTGAAGGATCCGGAATGTTGCAAGTGCTGACAAGATCTTCCCTGATTCAAGTGGGATCCCTAAAATCATACAAGTACCAAAAGTAACAACAGATACAAATGTGGGGGCACCCCAAAATACAAATGTAGTCATGGCTGAAGTATAAGAAATTTTCTTAACCAGCCTTGCTCAGTGTTCCTGAGATCAGTTATTTTAGATAGAAACTTCATTTCCCATCCTTGTAGTTTGAGGATCCTCATGTTCCTCAGAATCTCAGATGTGGTCTTCATTCTTGTATCTTTTGACTCCATCAGCTTCTTTTGAAACTTCTCTTGCCATGATCCCAAGGGAATATTTGCCAACATAACAATGACAGTTGTAACAAAAGCAGCAATTGAAGCAAGCCCAAGGTTTTTATACAAAATCAACAAGGCTAATGTAACTTGCAGAGCCACCATCCACAAATCATGCAAGTACCAACTGAACACTCCAACTCTTTCAGCATCAACAGTCATGAAATTGATTATTTCCCCAGAAGTGTGGCCCTGCTTTGATTGACATGAAATTGTCAAGGCTTTATTATAGATCATTGTCACAAGTAGTGACCTGATTCGAATTCCAATTTGCTGCAACCTAAAGAACCAGTGCCTTTGTGACAGACACTCAACAAGCTTTGCAAAGAAAAATGCAGAGACCAAAACATAGCCCTGATTTTCGTATAGCCGTTGTCCATCAAGGTATTGAACAAAGGCATCAATAAGATAAGGACCAACATAAGAAGCCAACGTATTCATTAAACAAAGAAAAGCTGTGAAAAGAATCTCTTTCCAAGCTGAGATTAATAATAACTTCACCAGCTTAAGTGTGGTCACGTGGTTAATTGCACCACAATCAGCCTCAAGTTTATCCCTGAAAGTTGGAAAAGCTCCAACTACACTGTCTTTGCTGTCCAGTTGAGGGACATCCTCAAGGTCTAAGGTCTTCTTATTGCCAAGAGCTATAAGAGGACGCATCCAAGCGAAGGTAAGAATGCTGAAAATTCCAGCATTTGAGAAAGGGGTAACAGTGTTACTCCCTTTGGACTCTTTGACTCGTGTATCTCCATTCAAAAGAGGCTCTTGAAGACTACTGCTATCATCTTCACCCTCATTTTTCACAAAATACCCCATGTAGCAGAAGAACAAACCCGCCAAAGCAGATACCACATCAGAAACTATGTACTGAGTTGGTAATGCAACGTGGTTTTCATAGAGAATAACATTGTCAACTACGAAGGAATAACAGGAAACAAAGAGGTAGAAAGCGCACCAAGTTCTGAAGAGGAATGGAAATCTTCTTCTTTCGCCTGAATTGAAGAACCCCTTAAGCAAGCAAACATAAACAACACCCCAAGCAACCGTTTTGAGCGCCAAATCGAAAAGGGTCACGAGCTCTTCCTCAGACCAACCACTTGTATACCAGTAGAAGTAATTAAACAGGAAGAGAGCAAGATTGCAAGCAGAAACACCAAGAGAACAAAACTTAGTCGCTGTAAAAAGGGTGTCACTGGATTTCTCCTTAGAGTCATCCCTAGCACCTGCCGTGATTTTCTTCCAAACCCATGACACTAAAACTGCCACCACCAACAGTAGGTGGAGGAGGGCAGATAGGCCATGAAGGAAAATGGGTTTGAGGAGAAAAACGGTGGCAGGGTGCATGAGGGAAGAAAGGGATGAGAAAACAAAGGACATGCGGTGTGGTTGTTAATGAAGTGGTGAATCAGATGAAATTTGCTTCTTTTATGGAACTTCTTCCCGTGAGGTTCTGTGAAAAGGGTGAGAGATAGTGTGTCAAAAGATTAAATTTTTGAGGTTATAAAGACCGAAAAAGTTGGGAGCAGAGAAGTGAAGTCAAAAGGGGAGAGAGAGAGAGTCAAAGGAGAAATGGGGTTCCTTGGGAATAGGGTAACGTGGGGGGCAAGACTTGAGTTTAGAAGTGGACGGAGTAGACGAAGGAAGGAGCTGGGAAAGAAATGAGACAAAGATGGCTCTTTTTTTTCCAGGAAAAAAGAAGTGATGGGAGAAAGGGACACACACTGTGACTGTGGGTATATTCACTTGAATTTAATGAAAGTTCAAAGTTGAAACTTAAATTTATGATGGAAGAAAGTTTTTTAATCTGAAATATGATACGAATCGAGTCAGTTTCGGGGATGCATTGCCACTGCAACCCCAATTCTCAATATATATATATATATATATATATATATATATATATATATTATATAATATAGTAATATAATATTAAATTAAAATAATTTAGTGATACTGATAACAAGAAACAGGGGAACCGTCAAAAAAAGGCAGCGTCTAGGGGGTGACATACCGGTATGACACCTATTAAAAGCCGTTGGATCATTTTCATTTTTGAATAAACGGCTCTGATTGATTAATTATTTTATTCTAAATAATTGAGTAACTTATTATTACTACTAAAAGGAGGTGTCATACCGGTATGTCACCCATGTGGGTGACACACCCTAAAAGCACCCCAAAAAAACATAAACAAGAAACAGGGGACAGTATATACTCTGCTTCAATCAAGAGATTCGGCCAGATTAGGATAGGGGTGTGTTTTGTTTTTAAAATTATATATTTACTGTAATTATCAAGATATTTATTAAGATATAGTAACTTTTTTAAAAACAACTTTTCTATCATGTGCATTGATAATATTAAAAGTTACAATTTCTAATAAAATCTTTCCTTTTTGTTTTTTATCCTGTGCAAGGGTTGCACATGTTAGAAAAACCCAATTATTAGAAATCTTGTTTGAAGGGGTGGATTTTTACCCTTTGTTTGGTTTTAAGAGAGATATAGGGAAGAGAGAGGAAAGAGAGGTTGTTTGATATGAGAGAAATAAGAAAGATAGGAGAGAAATTAATTATGATAGTTGTTTAGTTGTAGAGAAATGAGAGGGAGAGAAATGTGTAAAAAATAAAAAGACTAAACTACCCTTAAAATAAAAAAAACATTAATTATTCATCTTTGTCAATAGGATAATATATAAGGGTAAAATGGACTTTTCATTGATCAACCTTCATTCTCCCTCTATTTCTCGGCAAGCCAAGGGAGATTGTTTTTGCTGCAAACCCCACCTCTACAATCCACTCAAACTCTCTCTCCCCAACACCTCCAAACAAGGTGGTATGCTCAATTCTCCCACAACTCTCTCCTCACAGTTTCTCTCTTTGCAATCTCTCGGGTAACAAACAGAGCGTTAAAGATATTGATGTGGATTTAATTTTTAAGCTGGAAAATGCTAATAAGTTTTTTTTTTTTTAAGTGTTAATAAATATTCTTAAAATATTGATAAAAAATAAAAGAAAAAATATTTGTTGTATTTAAAATAAGAATAATATTTAATATTTGTTTTTATAATAATTTTAAAATATTTTTAATTGCTTATTTTGTTACTAACAACTTTTCGAAAATTTGTATTTTAAAATCATATCCAAAGGCGACAGTTAACTTTTTTTTTTCCCTCCATCCTTCAAAAAAAAAAAACTAAATTCTATTATTATTAATTTATGTTAAAGTCTTTATGGTCAATCATGACGGACCCATGTGTTTTTTAAGGATCCAGATCCTTTGCAGTTGTGGAGTTACTTACCTACATCAAAATTAGCTGAGGAAATAGCTATGAAATTATTTTGCAGTTAAAATTAATAGCTTCCGTAGCTAAATTACCTATAAAGGCACACTCGTTACACGTTTTTTAAAGTCATGAGTGTGACTGCTGACTGTCTGTCTAGTAGTAGTGCTTGGTTTTTTTTTTTTTTTAGGAGTATTTATTAACAAGACAAAATGAAAAAATTTCCTTTTTTTATATAGTTAAATAAAAATGCGAATACATATATATAGTTTGATTTCTGAAAACATTTTATATTTCCATTGTCTGTTACTTAATTTTAATTACAAAAAGACTTTAAGTTTTTTTATTAATCATATCTATTCTCTATTATCAGGGCATTTATGTTTGAAGCACCTCTCTTTTAAGTGTGTGTTTAATGGAGATCGAACTCGAGAACTCTTCCTCAATTCTCAATCTGTATTGTCAACTGAGCCACAACTTTTGAGTAAAATACTTTCAACTTTGAAACAATTACATCATTTTCATTTTGTTTCCTGCCTCCAAAGTTTTGTACAAAAAACAATGAAGCAACTTTGTAATGGTTTCTCTGTTTTTTTACAAAATTCTGAATCATGAAATAAAATTTTAAAACATATTGACATTTTTGTATGATTAAAACTAAAAAAATAAGAAATAGAAATAAAAAATATTTTCTAAAAGTAAATAGTAATACACTCACGCAAATACATAATTAATATTTCCAATTCTTTTGCTACATTTGAAATAATTCAAAAATGGTTAAGTATAAAAAAATACATATTTTGAAATTTAAATAAAAATATCTAAAGGATTGGAAACTCTCATATGAAAATTATTATACATTTTATTAATATATTTTAAAATAGGAAATGCATGTCTTTAGCCTTGAAAATTGTTGGAAAATCGGACCAGAGTTAGCGGAAGTGAAATTTCCCTCAGTCTATGTGACTTAAAATAGGCTTAAGAGAAAGTAAAGAGAAGAGATCAAACACACAAGAATTTTAACGTGGAAAATCTCCTCAATGTGAGAAGAAAAAATCACGGGCACTAGCCAGTAAAGATCTCCACTATCAAAGTAGGATTACAATGATTCTCTCTCAATACAAGAGGATGACACTCAATCTCATCACCCTTCTAGGATGGAATACAAATCAATCTATCTCACCAAGTGTGGTGGAATCACTCAAACTCTCTCTCAAAGAGGATTACAAACTCCCTCACTTTCTCACTCTTGATTCTCAACTCTCTAGTTGGATTGATGATCCAAGCGCTTCTCTCAAATCCCCTATTTATAGTGAAGGGGTGAGGCTTCCATCAAGAAGAGATAGTGAGTATTAAAGGCTTTTCACCTTTCCAAAGATGAATGTGCATTTCTTCAAGAGTCATTGAATTAAGACCTTGGATAAATTCATTGTTTCTTTCCCATGCATGGATGAATTAATTAATTAAGGAGGGATTTCCAACAATCTCCCCCTTCCCGACTTAATTGAGGGGTATTATCAGTCCTACTCCCTTGCAACAATCTGAGAGCTTCTTGACTGGAATTGTCTTGGTCATCATATCAGACCAATTATCATCTATGTGAACTTTCTCTAGCTGAAACAAGCCATCATCCAAAGCTTATCTTATCCAGTGATAGCGAACATCAATATGCTTTGAACGGGAATGAAAAGTTTGATTCTTAGCCAGATGAATTGCACTTTGATTGTCACAATGCACATATTTTTCTTGCTTGTGATCCAACTCACACATAAAATTTTTCATCCATAGGGTCTCCTTGCAGGCTTCAATTGCTGCGATGTACTCTGCTTCAGTGGTTGACAAGGCAACACACTTCTGTAGTTTTGATTGCCATGGCACAGCTCCCCCTGCAAAAGTTGGTTGTTGGATGGGTTTATCACATCATCCCTGCTAACCTTAGACTTCGCCTGTCTTTTCTACTGAAAGTCCTTGATGGTCTGGTCTTCAAAGAACACCACATCTCTGCTTCTAACAATCTTCTGTTTACAGGATCCCATAGTCTATATCCGAATTCATCCTTTGGAGATCCAAGGTATATGCACTCCTTGGTCTTAGCATCAAGCTTCATTCTTTCATCTTTGGGTACATGGACGAATGCTCTACATCCAAAAACCTTTAGGTGGTTGTAGGATGTTTTCTTCCCATACCATACTTCCTCTGGAATCTTTCCTTTCAAAGGTCATGATAGTGAGAGATTTATCAACGCTACTGCGGTCTTCACAGCTTCACCCCAAAATGACTTAGGGAGGTTTACATGATTTAGCATACACCTGACTTTTTCTTCAATCGTCCGATTCATCCTTTCAGCCACTCCATTCAGCTGAGGAGTCTTTGGTGGGGTCTTTTCTAATCTGATATCATGAGTCCGACAATAAGCCTCAAATGGACCACGGTACTCTCCACACTGTTTGCTCTTAGGCATTTCAACTTCTTCCCAGTCTCACGCTCTACCAAAGCATGGAATTCCTTAAAAGCTGGAAGAACCCGGTCTTTAGTTTTCAACAGATATACCCATACTCTTCTAGAGTAGTCATCAATAAAGGTTACAAAATAGTACGCACTTCCAAGGGATCTTTCAGACGGTGCGCAAACGTCTGAGTGCACAAGTTCAAGTGCCTCCATCCTCCTTGAGGGATCGTCTGCTCTAAGAAAAGTGGCCCTACACTACTTCCCGGCCAAACAATCAGTACATGATTCCAGCAGTTGTCCATTTATGCTAGGGAGATGATCTTTGGCAAGGATCTGCAATCCTTTCTCACTCATGTGGCCTAATCGTCTGTGCCAAAGATCTTTGGAGTCGTCTAACACGTTTGCTTCTCCATTACAGATTCTGCCCTGCATGATATACAAAGATCCTTCCTTTGAACCTTTGGTAACCACCATGCTTCCTTTTGCCAACTTCCATTTTCCTGCGCCAAAGTGGCTCACAAGTCCAACATCGTCTAACTCCCCAACTGAGATGAGGTTCAGACGCATGTCAGGTACATGTCTCACCTCCTTCAGCACAAGCTTGCTCCCTATGTCTGTTGTCAAGACCACATCTCCTATGCCAACAATCTTGCTTGTGACATGGTTCCCCATTTTAACTGTACCAAAATCTCCTCTCTTGTAATTTGAGAAGTAACCATCATGTGGGCTCACATGGAAAGATGCACCGAAATCTATAATCCATGAAGAATCACCATAAGAAACATTTAGGTAATTGTCTTCTCCAATAAGGAAGATGCCATCACTGTCTGCTGCGATGACTGCAGTAGACTTATCAATTTTCCTCTTGTGCTCCAATTGATCTTCGTGGACAGTCCCAGCCTTCCGATCTCTCTTCAAGAATCTAAATTCAGACTTTATATGTCCTCCCTTGCCACAATAGTAACAACTTACTTTAGAACGAGACTTAGAACCTTTCTCCTTGCTTTTGCCTCTACCATGGAACTCATTCTTCCTACGGATCTCGCTTCTGCCTCGTTTATCAACAACATTGGCCTCAGACTGGAAAGATATCTCACGCTCTTTCCGTCTGAATTCTTCATTCAACAGACTGTCTAAAACGGTGTCCATTGAGAGTTTTCCATCGGGAACTGAGTTGCTTAGAGTGACCACCAAAGTGTCCCAACTCTCAGGCAACAAACTAAGGAGTAGAAGTGCTTGTAACTCATCGTCTATCTTTATTTCAATCTTTGTCAATTGATTTACAAGGCCTTTGAAAGCATTCAAATGCTCCATCATACCTTGGCCATCCTTGTACTCTAGTTTCACTAATCGTTTGACAAGATGAGCTTTGTTTATGGGAGTTTTTTTTTTTTTGAATCATGGATTCAAGTTTGGACCACAACTCATAAGCATTTGTGTATGTCGACACATGCTCGAACAAACTTCTATCAATATATTTCCGAATCATCTCCACGACCTTTCGATTAAGAAGTTCCCAATCTTTGTTAGTTTTCTCCTGCGGCTTCTCGTTACATGTTATTGGCTCATGTAACTCCTTGCAGTACAAGTGGTCTTCCATCATGGGCTTCTAGTATGAGTAATTGTCCACTGTTAGCTTGAACATATATCCATCATGCGAAATGACTCCTTCCATCTTAAATCACACAGGCTTAAGCTCCCCCGAACCAGGCGAGCTCTGATACCACTGTTGGGAAATCGGACCAGAGTTAGCGGAAGTGAAATTTCCCTCTGTCTATGTGACTTAAAATAGGCTTAAGAGAAAGTAAAGAGAAGAGAACAAACACATAAGAATTTTAATGTGGAAAATCTCCTCAATGTGAGAAGAAAAAACCACGGGCACTAGCCAGTAAAGATCTCCACTATCAAAATAGGATTACAATGATTCTCTCTCAATACAAGAGGATAATACTCAATCTCATCACCCTTCTAGGATGGAATACAAATCAATCTATCTCACCAAGTGTGGTGGAATCACTCAAACTCTCTCTCAAAGAGGATTACAAACTCTCTCACTTTCTCACTCTTGATTCTCAACTCTCTAGTTGGATTGATGATTCAAGCTTCTCTCAAATACCCTATTTATAGTGAAGGGGCAGGGCTTCCATCAAGAAGAGATAGTGGGTGTTAAATGTTTTTCACCTTTCTAAAGATGAATGTGCATTTCTTCAAGAGTCATTGAATTAAGACCTTGGATAAATTCATTGTTTCTTTCCCATGCATGGATGAATTAATTAATTAAGGAGGGATTTCCAACAAAAATATCTTTACAAAAGCCATAAAAAAAGAACTCATGATTTCCATCAAATATATTTATTTTTTAATTAATATTTATTTATGGAGAAAAATTAGAACCTCGTGTGTAAAATTCATATTACTATTTCCGAGCCAAATATTAGCTCTATTTTAAATCTTAATAAAAATGCAAATGATAAGAAAAAATCCATATCACATGCATAGTATTAAATAAAGAGAAATTCAAAATTCATGAAGTTTTTGTTTAATATTAAAATTTAGTTCCTGTATCCCTCATTTCTCTCTTGCATAGTGTCATTCTCTTCTTCCTGAACAGCACTGTTTGAACAATGTTTAGGAGAACTCATTGTTAAGTAGTGCATGTTTTTCGAGCCATTGAACTTCCACCAATTCCTTTGTGGCTTTTGCACGGAATGACTTAGGTAACTCCTTGTGCCCGTACTCTCTTTCTATTTTTATTAGTATTGTTGTTCAATGATGAAGGTTTGGAGAGTGATAAAGCTTTCTCAGTGCGAATAAAGGTGATAGGGTGGTGGTTCATCATTATCTCCCTCCTAAACAGTGGAGAATCTTAGCCTCGATTTTTTTTACTGTTATAACAATGTAAAATCATGATTTTTTTAGAATTGATTTTAAATCATTTCTGTTCAACGTATTTCGTAAATTTTTATAATCAATTCTACTTAACTGTAAACCAAACAGACACGGACACTTAGTTTCACGCGACACACCTCATTTAATTGGGTCCGGATCCTCTCCAGTGGGGCAAAACTGGAGAGCGTCTGGTTGATAAAATTGGAACCGTAGATGAAAAAAAACTTGATCAATGGTTCACATTATATTTTACAAAACTCACCGTTTTGAATTTAAATCAATCCCTCAAAATATAACCCTTCATCCTTTCTTCTGTAGTTGTTCGGTTCTCCTCTGCCATAACATCCCATTTCCACCGTCGCTAGTTATGCAGACTGTTGGGGCCACCACTGTGGGACAGATCTGCCTCCTGGTGTTAGAATGTTAGCTCTGTCGCCACTTCGTTGTAGGATGCCGCGTCCAGCTCTGTGTTCGTTTGCCCTTGGGGCCACCATTGCCAAGACAGATCGGCCTCCTTGTGGTGGAATCCACCATGTCATCGTCCATCGTCCAGGTAAGTGTGTTCATACTCCTTTATTTTCTTTTGTTCATTGTAACTCATTATTAATTATATGTTTTGATACACATTAGAATCAAGATGTTATTCTTTCCACAATCAATCTTCATCGTTCTGCAGAGTTAGATAATTATAGGCTTAGATTAGAGCTCAAACTACTTAGACTGTGAATAATTAAAATTGTTGGACAGTATAGTTGTTCGAGAATTAGCTCATCATTGTGAAAATGGCTTTTCCCTTCTATCTGCTTGCTCATCATTTGTGTATATATAAATATAATTGTGAAATCCATTCAGTTTGTGCCTTCTTAGATTGTGAAAGCTTGGCCAAAATTTCTTCTTTTTCACCCTTTGATACATCTGCTTTGTGATCTGCATCCTAGTAATTTAAATATAATTGTGAAAATATAAGCTTACAGGAAACTTATATATATAAATGTGTTATGTGATTTGCATCATGGTAATATAAATATAATTGTTCATGAGATCTCCATCTCGGTACATCTTATATTTGTGTATTTGAACAGGTTGCTCATGGGTTAATAAATTGGGACATAGGGGCTACTAATCCTTAGGACGTAGTGCAGTGTTATGGCTCTCTCTGGTTGTGCAAGGTCTTTAGGACATTCTGTTCAAATTGACCTTTTACTTCTAACTGAACACTGCACTATGTTCATATGGGTTAAATTCTTTTCTTTACTATATTTGTTTTCTAGAGATGGTTGCTAGCTCTTACAAGTTGAAAAATATTTGCTTTTTCATTATTTGGAAAGTTTGGTTGCCAATCTTATTAAAAAGGATAATGGGTGCTTATGATATTAGGGATGGAAGTGGGTGTTGTGGACCCTTATGAAACTAATCCAAGTCCAATTGATGTTTAAGTTATGTTTAACCAAGATAAGCATGTCTCCACAGCAGTTTGGGATGTACAGGTGTGGCTTGCTAACTAACAAGACTCTATCATCTTTTAAACCATTTTCTTTTCTGAAAGATCTTGTCAAAGTGGGTTCAGATTACAATTGGAAGGGAGAAGCCACCAAATTGAGATAGAGGGGTGTGGACACAATTGATTCTATTACATATTCTGGTGTCCATCAGTGATAACACACAAAGTTGTTTTACTACATATTTTGCTAGAGTTATTCTATTATACTCCCTGCACCATAATATACTCCAGGATACTCAACAAAGAGATGTCATTCCTAACATTACTAAGTTCCAGTGAAGTAAAGAAGAACTTGAATTGATTTAGTCACTTGTATTGTGTTATCATCAAAACAATTCTTTTGAATAGTTATTAGTATACTTGTAATCTTCTAAGTTTTAGCTATAGTAGTATTGTATTGCCATCAAAACACATGTACTAGAAGATGATATTTTCAATGAGAATAAGAAGTTTCTTATCGCTTGCAAGTTGCATTACTCTATCCTTTTCAAGTTTTGTTCTAGTTTCCATGACAAATTAAAATCTAAAATATGCATCAGTTGTTGCTTAATCAAAATATACAACATCAATATATAGTTGCAGCTAAAATCAAAATATATAACAACTAAGATCAAAATATATAGTTACTGCTGCCCAATCAAAATATACAACAAAATATACAGTTGCTTCCCATTCTAAATATACAGTTGCTGCCCAATCAAAATATACAGTAAAATATATTGTTGCTACCCAATCAAAATATACAACAACTAAAATCAAAATATACAACTATAAGTTTTGTTGATCAATGATTGATAGTGTGGATGCCATCTAATGTCGATCCATCTCCATCATCAACATGTGCTTATATCATAACAAACTCCATCATCAAGAGATGTCTGTATTATAACAAAACAAAGTACCCAACAATAAAAGATGAGAAAAAGGAAAGGAAAAACAATTGGTTAAACGATTTTACCATCAACAATGATGTGAAACTAAACTGATTCTCAAATTTCTGAGAGGGATCAAAACATGAAGATGCAAAAGAAAGGATTTCACTTGGTGCATTGTTTCTTGGTTCATAATCCTAAAATGTTCATAGAAAATCAACATATGATTATAACAAGGAGGTAGAAATTATTGCTATTGTTATATGCATAAACATATATACCTAAGATGTTTGACTTTGTGATTGACCTATAGTTGGAGCTTTTCTTTTCTTCTTAGATTGAAACTCAAACCAACTTTTGAATCGTGTTTACTTGTGCCTCTTTATAGTAGTTCGTTGCTTGAAACCCTTAGGTTGTGTCCCATCCCTAACCACCAATTTAGAGGCATCACTATTGTGCTTGTCAATGCTTTATGCTTGCAAGTGAAGAAGCTCTTTTATTTGCTTACACATAACATCTATACTTTTATCTACTAGTTGACACTCTTCTTCACATGGAGATACATCAGTTGCCACTCTAATCAATTTAGATGCTAATTATCGATACCGTCGGGTGGTAGAGAGTCTAGGATCCTCTTCAACCTCTTTTCCCCTAACATCATGTACAATGCCACTCTGACCTTCTCTTGTCCACCTCTTGAGAATGCACTTTTCAGGAACAACCTTTACATCATTTGCTTCAAAAACTTTTAATGAATGGGAACATGGTATGCCTATTGTCTCAAATTTTCTACAAATGCAAGATATAGAAAATGAGGCACAATCAAATAAGACTTTCCAAGATCCTTCACGGTTGATCATTATGATGATATATTCAAATAAAGGGGGAAATTCTTGTTGGAATAAGTCAAATATAGTATGAGTGTAAACTTTTCCTATTTGTAACAATATTGGAGACATCTTATATGGAAACATTACTAGCTTATGGCGAGAGTCATACTCACAAACCAACTCACTGTATCGCTTCTCCTCAACAACTCGATCAGAGTCTTTAAAGAATTGTTTTACATTGACATCCAACTTTATAGATGCTTTGAAATCTGAATTTAAGTTTTTCACTTAGTTGTTTACTTCACATCCCAAGTGTGAATGCTTGCTTCATATAACACGAGGCCCATTTTTCTTTTATGACATAAACTGATTTAATCCAATTGTTTTCTTGAACATTATAGTTTGTGAGCAATTTGGTCCAAGCTTCCTCAAACTCAAACTCAGTGTCAAATTCATACATGCATTTCTTAAAATCTCTTAAAAAATGACTTCCACCTTTCATCAAATTGCCAAGGTGTTTAATTCCATTTTGCATCAAATGCCAAGTACATAAACCATGGTGTGCCTCGGGTATTACTTCAACAAGTGCCTTGGCCATTGCTTTGGTCAGTGAAAATAGTTTTTTTTTCTCTGTACTTCCAAGAATGTCTCAAACAACCATTTGAAAGATTCTGTTGTTTCATCATACAAAAAAGTTACACCGAAAATGACTACACCCTTATAATGGTTTAAACCCGAAAACAATGCAAGCGGTCTACTTGCTCGATTTGTACAATATGTAGTGTCCAGAGAGACAACGTCACCAAAATACCCATAATCCAACACCATTTTCGCATCAGCCCAAAATACATTAGTGATTTGCTCTTCAACATCCATCTGGAATGCATGGAAAAATGATGGGTTCACTAACAATTGCTGCTAAAAATATTGCATTAGACAACCTACTTCCCTGTACACCATACTTCTTTGTCTTTTTGCCTTGAGGCAATTCTTTGCATCCAATCGATTATATCCAACATTAGCTCTATGCCCTACATGTGTGCTCATAGATTGAAATGATGACTTTTGTCGTAATCCAGAGTCTTCAGCCAAATCAATCTCATAAGCTTGAACTTCAGTTATCTTACAGTGTGAACAAACATGTGAGTTGTCTCTGGAAGTTGTAATGGATGGTTATGTTCTTCTCTAAACTCATGTGTTACAAATTTTTCATTTTTTTGATAGAGACACTCCAACTCTTGCAAAACAATTAGTTCTAGTCTCAACTCTATGCTTGGTTACCTGTCCATCTCTTTTATCTTGCTTTCGATACCCTTCCTTGCAACAAACATATCTACAAGAAGTTATAGCACCGTCTCCATTTTCTCTTGTTAGAGTATTGTCTTCGAACTCCAAAACCTGATTTCTTACCATATTCACACCAAAATACCCATGCTGATTCTTCTTTTTCAAACTCCATACCAAGATTTGGTTTCCAATCAACATTTTCTGATGAAAAGTTTAGATGGAATAATAACCCTAAAAAGAGGAACATAAATACAAAGAGTAAATAAAAGAATAATGAAAACATAAACTAGCATTAAATGGAAGAACAAGAACTTTATTAGTTTCTACCTCCCTTGTATCTTAAATGGAAGAACTAGAGCTTCTTTAGTTGGTGATCTCTCTCCTTCATCTTGCTCCACTGCCTCTGTTTTAATGAATAAACTTTCATGAATGATCACTCCTACAACTCACTTGCAAACCTTCTCTAGAATGATTCATACTAATGATTGTTTATCTCATTTTGGCATTCAGATATCCTCTGTTTTGTTGTAAAATGATTTGAAACCCTTCCATTTTTTATTTCACGTACATGCGAGCCCTGTCGTTCAAGGGGGCTACGGACCCACTGTTTTATCTATACAAAATGATGTGTTTAGGTAATTTAAGTGGATCAATATTAGCGGATAAATGAATCATACGATTGATAGAAGAAGAACTGGAGGTCCAGTTCGCATGCAAAATTGAGGGGATCCGGACCCCATTTAATTAAAGTCCCTTGGCGGCTCCCCGTGTCTAGGGCTGTAAATGAGCCGAGCCGAGTCGAGTATCTGAAACTCAGGCTTGGCTTGTGAAAAAATGGGTGGCTCAAGCTTGACTCATTTATTTAAACGAGCCAAACTGAAAGCTTGGGCTTGGCTTGTTAAAAAAAAAATAAAGCTTGAGTTTGGCTTGTTTAACTCATTTATAACTTCATTGTTTTTGCTTTTATGAAAATTTTCTTAAATTTTTTTAAAGTTTATGAATTTAGTACTTAATAAATATTTTACTATTAAATGATAATATAAAAATAAAAATATATTCTTAATATATGATATATATATATATAGTTAAAACTTCAAAAATATTATATTTTTCGAAATTCAATACATAACTTATTGACAAATATAAGAAATATTTCAATACTTATTTTCATATATATAGAATAATTATTTTACATTATTATTTTTTATTTATTTTAAAAATAAACTTATATCAGTATGTTTTCTTTTTTTTAAATAATCTTACTTCAGTTCATGAATAGCTCAGCTCATTTACAGCCCTACCCGTGTCATTTCGAGTCACTTTCCCATGTGCGAGGGTTTTTGGATGACTTTCATTGCTTTTAATCATTAATCTATTCCATTTATTATCTCTCTCACATAAAATTAGAAAAATGTAATTAATACTCTCATAAACTTCTAAATGAGATAAATTAATAGAAACTATTTTTTCAAATGGAACAAATAAAAATAGGGACAAAGATAGTATTTAATTGTCCACTTACACAAAAAATGCACGAATTAAGAAATGTTATCATTACTTTTATTTCCATAAATTTTAAAACTTTCTATTTCACCATACACATAAATGGAACAATATTTTTTCAAGTGGAACAAATAAATAGGAATCGAGATAATATTTAACTGTCCACTTACACAAAAAAACACATGGATTAATAAATGCTATCATTACTCTTGTTTTCATAAATTTTAAAACTTTCTATTTTACCATATACTACTATTTCTCTTAGTATTTATTAGGCTTCATTGATTTTTAATAATTGGTAATTTATTATTATATCACAATTAATATAAGGATAAAATGTAAAAAAAAATGTAATTATCATTACATTAAATTTATAAGTGAACTTTTTTTTTGCAATAAGTGTACAATAAATAAAATATTTTTTTAAAAGGGAATAGTTAAATAGAAACAGAAGAAGTATAAAACCTTGAAATATAAATAAAATAAAATAAAAACTAAATTAATATTTTTTATAATTAAAATAAAAAAGCAAGAAATGTAGATGAAAAATATTTTATGAAGTTAAACACCCTATTTTCAACCCTATCCCTATGTACTATGTAGTATGTATAACAACAGCTATCGTCTAACATTAAATAACGCGACAATCATTAGTCGCTTCATGCATGTACTTCTCGTTACATGTTTTATCATAAATCATAAATGTTCACAAAAGATGAGTACCACTGGTTGTCTCGAGCCACATTTTTTATTAGGTGATTTTTGATTCGGGAAAGTCATAATAATTTTGAGTAAATCTGGGGCGTTGATTTTTGATTTAATGATCAATATTTTATCATGGATTCAAAATAATTGTTTTGTCATAAATTTGATGGTAAAATATTAATCATTGAATTTAAAATTAATGATCTATATTTATTTAAAGTCAGTGGCTTTCATACTAGAAAGTCATTGAATATGTGCTTGTGTGGAGCTTATCAGACAATAATAAAGAAATTAAAATTATAAAATTTTTAAGAAAGTGTGCAATATTTAATGCTAAGAATATGATAAATGTCGTGATTTTTAATAAAGATTTATTATCTCTATTTAGAAAAAAAATACACAAATTAAGAAATGTGATCATAACTCTTATTTTCATGAAAATAAATTTTAAACTTTCTATTTTACCTTTTTTTTCTCTTAGCATTTATTGGTCTCATTAATTTTCAATAATGACTCATTATTAACACAAGCATAAAATGGAGAAAAATATAATTAATATTGTATTGGGTTTGTAAATTGACCATTAACTATGAACAATCTTTGTCTCTAAAAGTGGACACTTAAATAAAAACGGGGAGTATTATATATGAATTCCTTAACTAGTGCCCTTATAAGGCACTCATTAACAGAACCCTAATTTAAATTTGGTCATATTAATTTACTAAATCCGATCCTATTTATAATATATTCGTTTTAACTAAAACACACATAAAAAATCATAATTTAATAAATTGATTTTAAATATTTTTATTAACTTTTAAATTTATCCTTATTTAAAATAAACTTTATTTAATTTTCATATTAACTGAACCTTAAATATTAAAAGATTCATTAATTTTGAAGGGTAAAAATGAAAAAAAATATTAATAAATACTTGTAAAACTTTGGAAATGATCTTATATAAAAGACTAAAACAAAATTCTTAAAATGATCTTATAAAAAGAACCAGAGGTAGTTGTAGAAACCACATGAAACACTAGAAGAGGGGTTGAATAGTATTTTATATGTTCAAACCAATTTTATGAAAACCTTTTGCAAGCAGACCTTTTCTCAAAGAGTTTTTATCAACTTACTGAAACTAGGCGTTAAGGTACTCTCTGAAGTGACTTCAGCAGGTCCAGAAAATAGTTTTGGAAACTGGTTTTTAAAGAGCGTTTGAATTTGTTTTCAGTTCAAGCTTATAAAACAGATTATTCAGAACCCTCCTGTTAGCTTAAATAACAAATATATTGAGAGATAAGGGTTGAGAAGACTTAGTCAAGAGATTTATCCTGGTTCACTCACATCCACCTTGAGCTACGTCCAATCCCAATGCCAAACCAGCAAAGGATTTCCACTAACTGACACAATTACAAGTATTCTTTTACAGTCAAGCCTCTTCAGGCTCTTTACAACAAGTATTCTTTTTCAGACAAGCCTCTCTAGGCTCAAAGACAAGTATTCTTTCTTCCACCAAGCCTCTCCAGGCTCTCAGACACTTGAAAGTATTTTATAGTGAATATTTGTTTAAGTTCCTAAGAAACTTAAACAGAAATAATCTTGTACAAAGGATAACTGAGTATAACTCAGAATACAAATCAATTTTCTATGTACAAAAATATCAGAGAGTAGCAGTGAGATTTTTGCAGCGTATAGGCTTGATATTAGTTCTTCTATCTCTCTGATGCTCTTCATGAAGCTTTATATAGGTGTTCAGCTTGAGTCCGTTGAAGATTGATAAATTCATCATTGTGAAATAGCATTAAATGTTGTTAAGACCGTTTTGAGACAATCTTCTAAAAGCTTCTGACTTTGTGTGTTGCAGGTGTGCAGTCTTTGACACAGTTCTGACACTTGCAGGTACTATGTTACAGCAGTTTCCCTTTCTGGTAAAATGATTTGAAATGCTTCAAAAGGGTCTCTATAACTTTCCTTAATTGAATCAAACTTGCAGAAGACGTATATGATGCATTAAAGTCTTGAGCAGAAAGTTTTCTGACTTTGGTCAAATGCCACGTAGAGAGTATTCAACAGATCTTCTTGATTCAGATAACACATCTCTTTCAGAGGGTTGAATACTTTCAGCAGGTTCTCATCCTTCAGAATGTTGCACCACTTCAGAGGGTTGCTCCTTCAGAGAGTTGCTGAAACACATAAAATACCCTTAAGAGAATTTGTTCTTTTGTCAGCATACTTTAACCAAATTTGTTACTCATTAAAACTTAGGATTTGTGAGACTTAAACATTATTAATCTCTTAATTTGATACTCAACATTCTCCCCCTTTTTAATGATGACAAATTTGCTTAAACTATTTAAATATCTAAAGGAAAAAATATTAAATTAAGTTAAGAAATCTCCTTTTTTCAGATACTTAATCAGAATGCCTTGCTCCCCCTGAATATGTGAATTCTTTTCTGAAAACATTTAAACTTAAGATATTTTGTTAGTTTATATCTCCCCCTTTTGTCACCAGTCAAAAGGGTTGGTAATAGATACTAAAGTATTAAATGCACAACAGAATAATAAATGCAGGGTAGGTAGACAATGACTGTTTCAGAAACTTAATTATATGCGTCATTATACAACAATCAAGTCCAATCATTGCAAATATTAACGTACGTAACACAATAAGTTTGAGAATAAGTAATAATATCACGTTGTCAAATCAGAGAATAGTCAATATAATCACATTGAAATTTTAGAAGGTTCAGTAACATAGAATTTTATCAAAAACACAAAAACTTTTATAAACACATAAACTTTCTGAAACATGGAAAGCTAGAAACTGTTGTTCTTCTTAAGCTTGGGCTTGGATTCTTCACTACGAGGACGAACAGGAGTAGCATGTAATTGCCTCACTAAGCTCCGAAGTCTACGGTTTCTGTTTCTCAGCCTTTTGATTTCATTCTCTCTTATCTCTAGAGCCTTAGAAAGATCAGCTTCTCTGGAAATAATTGACACATGCTTCTAGGTAAATATAATCTCCCCAAAACCATTTGGGAAGCCATAATCAGCAGGCTTAACCACCAGGCAAGAGTAGATTGCAGGAGTCCATTTCTGCATAGTCCATTCTTCATGCAATTCATGCTTAGAACCAGGGAAAGTTCCAGGAAACCAGGTACAAACCTCCTGAACTGAAAGGGTGCTCTTGGTCATTGAATCTGCAAAGTCATACTTCGTTCCAGAGCAGGACCCTTCTTTTTCCCTCTCATGCCAATATAAATCCCATAGCCTATCTCTGTAGGTGTGGTCAAAACCCCCATAAGTTTCTAAATCTTCAGGGAGTCTTTCCCATTCTTCTTTGGTCAAATGCTCTGGTTCAAACATATAGGCATAGTAGAACTTTGGTTCTTTCTTCTTATCTTCAGGACCTTCAGCAAATGGTAACTTTGGCACAATTCTGTCAAGTTGCCAAAAGATCTTGGTTGAGGGCTTCATAGTAAGGGGTTTCAGAGGTTTGAAGTTTCTGCACCCAGCATTTGAAGCAATGTACCTTCAGCAAATAATTAATTGATTTTTAAGGTATTTTTTTTAAAAAATAACTTTGAAAATAAATTTTATCTAAATAAAAAAGTAAATTAGTATTAAAATTTAAATATAAATATATTTAAAAAATATTATTTTCATATTAAGAATCAATTTCACTCACTTAACCATTGAATTTTTATTTATTAAAATTAATTTAAAAAATCGCATAATTAATTTTAAAATATTAATAAACACTTACCCAAACTATATTTATTATAACTGTCCAGTGTCCACAACAATTTTATGTGTCCCAAATGGGATTTCCACAATTTCCAAACAGACACCATCGTTCACTAAAGGTCTGTTCGGGGTGGTTGCGAGTTTTTAGTTTTTGGTTTCTAAAAATTTTCAATTAAGTTTTTACAACTCAAAACCAAAAACTGAAAACTTGATTTTGTGGTTTTCAAAACAGACATTTTGAAAACCACAAAAAGTGGTTTTCAATTTTTAGTTTTGAGTTTTAAAAACTTAATTCAAAATTTTTAAAAACCAAAAACTGAAAACTGAAAACCACCTTCGCTCAAATTTATTTGATTAGTTTAAAGTTAATTGGACAAATATAAAAGTGTTGGTAAAATACAAGTTTCTAGCTTTTAATTTATTTCTTTTTTTACTTCTTTATCTTTCATATTTTAATATATTTCCCTATTTTTCTTTCATTACTTTTATATTCTCTCTGTTTCTTTTTATCTGTCGTTTAAGGTTTTACACAAGGATTAAAGAATGCAATAACTATGTCTTTTTAACCCATTTTTTACAATAAAATGAATTCATTTTTCAAACTTATTTTACCTTTATACCATTTTTTTTTGTTGGAAACATAAATAATACATTTATCAAAACTTTGAACTTGTAAAACATTTATGATATAGCTTTATAATAAATATTTAAAATAAATGAATCGGATTAAAAGAGGGGTAAAATTGAAAAAATAGCATGTATTATTACATTGGTATCTGAAAATGACACTTATTTAAAAATAAATTTAAAACTCTAAAACGACATATAAAAAGAAACGGATGAAATATCTTTTTATATCATCTTACATTTATCAACTAATTTTACCAAATATTTCTAATTCATTAATGTGATTTATAAGCTCAAAAAATTATCAGCTAGTAAGTAGTTTATCGGTTTGTTTTAACAATTAGAAGTAAACTTTGGTCATTTTTATTTTCAGTTTAGTGGACTTATCTGTCTCAAATTCTCTATTCAAATTTATAAAGATTTAATATCATTTTGAAGTCAGTCAAGAATTGGAGAATAAAAAAAAAAAAAAAAAGAAAAGTAGAGTCCACTTTATCTGATCTCCTTCCTCCCCCTTGTGTTACGGATGAAGGTTTTGGATTCTGAGGTCCCGAGGCTTCATAGCGGTGGCCGGTGGGGTATTAATGTTTCTCTCCATTTTCACTTTTCAGCCATTGCGTACAAACAAAAACGGGGACCACCATATGTATTACATTAGTCTAAAGCGTGCGTGGAAAACTGTGTCTCGATTCTGAAATGAAAATTACTATTCGCATTGTACTTTTCTATGAGAATTTTATAAAAGGAGGACAGGGATTTTATGAGAATTTATTTAGTATATAATAATTAATAATAATTAATGTAATGGCTACAAGAAGATCTCACAGGTCCACATCAAGGGGTCCGTCCATTTGTATTGTACTTTTCTTTTCTTGAAAAAAAAAATAATAATTTAATACTTTCAGTAAGTAATTTTTTTTAAGAGAATAAATAAAAATATATAATAACGAAAAAAATAAAAATCAAATTTACATAATTTTAATAACATACACAATTATAATTTTAACTATTATTTTTTAATTTAATAACACATTTTTCATTTTTTTTCCATTTTGATATAGTAGAATAAAAAAGAAGAAAGGAACCAAACAATGCTAAGACCTGATTTTGATTAACTTTTAAGTTAATATAAGTATTTTTTTTGGTTTAAGCATATGTATGCTCCACAGAAGGCAATCCTGTTCGAGTTAGGAACATCCACATAGCTCTCCCAGCGAAGATTTTTTCCATCCACAAGACTCAAACCCAAGACCTTGTTTAAGAGGAATCAAGCATGTACCACTTGAACCAACCCCGTTGATAAGTTAATATAAGTATTTAATTCTTAATGACAATTTTTATAGATTTTTATAAAGGAATTAAATGAGAAAATTTCTAAATAAATTGAGGTGCATACGCTAATTTTATCTTATATTAGAAGTTATTATTTAAAAGACTTGTAATTATTATAAGATTAAGCTTTTTTTTACTATGAGTATTCATTGAAAAATTTGTCCAAATTGACTTAAAAAAACAACACCCAGTTGCTCAAAGAGGTAGCAACATTGATGGAAGGAGACGACCTATAACAAAAGGCATCGACAAATTTGTTTAACATTTTAGAGAGAGTCTAATGTGCCCAAGTAAATATGAGACATAGGATATAGTAAATGTGAGACATAAGAGACGACCTATTTAATTGAAGGATACAGATTTATTTAAGTGATTTGGTTACAACTTCACTAATTTATGATTTTACAATTATTAGAAATAATGATAAGTGAAAATCATATTATAAATTAGAGCACTTTTTAGTTCACTTATCAAGGATATAATGATATTTTTGCCCCAAATTATTCCCTTTTTATTTAATATTAGATAAATTGTATTTATTACTCTTGAATTTGAATTCGATGCTATTTTGATATAAATTGTGCTGATTTTTGCAGGATATTGCAAAGATTTGATATGAAGGAAAGATAGCATTAAATGAGGAAGATATTTACAAGATCTGAAGTTTAATTGAAGACAATTAATGAAGATTTGAAGATTATTTGAGAGCAATGAATGAAGATATCAGCTGCCAATTAAACAAGGATTCTGCAGACAACCTTCCCAATTAAATCCAGTATTCTCAATAAATGCAAGATCCCATCAAGAAAAGGGAAACAAGGAAAGACAAATCAACCAAAACCAGTCTCGGGGAGAGATCAAGTTAAAAAGAGAAAGATTGAAGTTGTGCAGAACGGGTTGCGCGCTTCAACCTGCGCTGTAGCGCAAGGTGAAGCGCAACTCTCTGGAACCTGCGCTGCATCCTGCGCTGTAGCGCAGGGTGTAGCGCAGAACACGTGATTCTTGCCCTATTGCCGTTTTTAGATAGATTTCTCCCCAATTTTCTTTGTCTTTCCTTAGCCTATAAATAGGAACCTCTTGCACCAGATCAGGGGTGCACGATTATTGTAATTCAGTTATATTCCAGTGATAATGCACCAGTTCTAATTTTAGAGTAGGAGAGGAGGAGCGCTTCACAAGGATTGAAGATGGTGACAACATCTTCGGTGGTTTGTATGGCTACCTTGTGTAGTTAACTCTCCATTAGGATTGAATGTAATCGATTCCATTCCCAAGTGTATGTTGAACTCTATCTATTTATTTATGCAGTTCCCTAGCTATAATATTGTTAATCTTGTTCTGTGCTTAATTCCTAACTTCCGCGCTTGCGCCAGAGTTATAGGCTAGTTTGTAATTAACGTTACGACTAGGATTGAGTTTGGGGGAGCCTAGACATAGGAAACTCAACCTCTGAGTGAATGAGAATACTCGGTTAACCAGTGACTGAAACATGGGTGTTGCTAATGATTGATGGGTAGTGTGAGTATCCTAATGAAGGACATCTAAAGGATAGGCATGGTCTAATGGATCGATAGCAAAGGATTAGTTGATTGTCAATCCAGGATTCGAAACGTGGATGTATTCTAATGAGTGATGGGTAGTGACAGTACTCTAGCGAATGTGCGTCCAGAGGAATAGGCCTCGTTTATCAATTAATTCTTTTACAAACGGAATAAAGAAAGCATAATAAGTCGAGGGTAAGTCTGTCGCTTGGGAGAACCCGCATGGATTACCTTTGAGTGTGAGTGGCGCCTGGTAACTCGGGGTCTTAGCAATATAGTTTGTCTACAGTGTTATAGTTCAAAGCCTATAAATAATAGGTAGTCTCGACATACATGAGGGGTGTGATGAGATGAAGTTCAATCTTAATCCAAATAAAGTGTCTTTAACTCTTCCTTTCTAAATTCAATTGATTATTAATTTGCTATCTATGTTTTTCGCATAACAATATTCTCAAAACCCGTTTTTTTCCCTTGATAATTAGATCACGAGTATACGTGAATTGACCGTTCCCTGTGGATACGATACTTTTCTTACTATTATACTACTGGATTTTTGGTTCGCTTGCCAGAAACTCATCAAATAAAAGATACAACCAAGTCCCCATCGACCAACAGAGCAGTGAAAAACATGAATGCAAATGAGCCCCACACCGGTTGAGCCATCGGCATAGGCACTAGCGTAGTCCTAACAGATTTTAGAATCAGAATCTGATTCTGTTTATTTCCTTTTTGCATTGTTGATTTTTTCTGTTATAGCTTTACCACTCTTCTCTTACTTTTTTGGTCCTGTATAAAAGCCACATGAGTTGTGTGCATTCAGTAAGATGAATACATCTCATTTTCAATACACTATGAATTCCCTTTTATTAGTTTTCCTTTTATGCTTTCATGGTATCTAGAGCCTCTAAGTTCAAGAGCTCAATGAACATTGAATATCAAGGCCAGAGGCAATGCTTCGAATCCTCTTCCTCCTCCTCCTCCTCCACATACTGATCCAGCTCTCCATCCTCTAAGTGTTTATTATATCCACCCCGGCAAGAGTCCAACTACCCCTCTTGTTTCTCCTTTGTTGAACCTAAAAAACCACCATAGTTGGGCGCGTACTATGAAGCGTTCCCTCATCTCTAAGAATAAATTCAAGTTCGTGAATGGTTCGCTTCCGATGCCTTCCACTTTTGATCCTAGTTTCGATGCTTGGGAGCGCTGCAACAATCTGGTGCTTTCTTAGATTTTCAATTCTGTAGAACCTACAATTGCTCAATGTATTGTCTATTTAGAAGTTGTTGCGGTTTCCTGGAAGCTGCTCAGAGATCGCTTTTCTCAAGCAGATCGTGTCAGAATTTTTTATTTACAACGTTAAATTTCCAATCTCAAGCAAGGGTCTAACTTTGTTACTCACTTTTTCATTGAAATCACCATTCTTTGGGAGGAACTAAAGAACTTTAGACCTTTCCCTGGGTGCTCTTGTTCAGTCCAATGTGCTTGTGTCACTGGTCATTTAGGCAAAGATTATCAAGCTGAGGATCTTATCATGAAATTCTTAAGTGGCTTGAATGCTGATTATGAAGTTGTTACCACTCAAATTTTAATGATGGATCCCTTTCCCGATATTAATAAGACTCTTAACCTGGTAGTTTAACATGAGAGGCGCATCACCTCTCTCTCTGACATTTCCTCCACTCTTGATGATTCTCAGGTTTTTATGAATGCAATTGATGGTCGCAGTGGATTTGGCATAGGCAAGGGAGCCAATCATCAACACTTTGCTAAAGGATCAAACAATTTTGGAAGGGGAAGTTTCAAAGTATGCAACTATTGTGATAGGACTGGACACACTGTTGATGTGTGCTACAAGAAACATGATTACCCCACTGGCTTCCGCGGGAAGAACTCTATTCCAGCTAATAATATCATTGGTGAGACCTCTGATAATTGTGATGAAGACAGACTCACAATTACCACAGGCAGTGAATCTTCACACCAAGTTTCCTTGACTTCTGAGCAGTTCAAAGCATTCATGTCACTCATTCAACCTTCTGGTTCAGCTAGCACCTCAAGTCAGGTTGCTGCAATCACTACATCCATCAATCATCCTCATATTTACCATTCCATTTACACAGATATTTGCTACACCTTTGATTCCACTAAGTCACTCAATGTCACTTGGATCCTAGACTCTGGAGCAACAGACCATATTTGCTCAGATAGATCACTCTTCACTTCCTTGAAACCTCTCTATAACCATTCAGTCACTGTTAAATTACCTAATGGACATTTAGCCTCAACCACACATATTGGTTCAGTTCAGTTCAATCATTCTTTCATTCTTCCTCATGTTTTATTTTTACCAAATCTCATATCTGTCTCCAAACTATTTTCTTCTCTAAATTGTATTATAACTTTTTCCAATGATACATGTCTCATCCAGGACAAGACCAATTTGAGGAAGATTGGTTCAACTAAGCTGATAGATGGCTTGTATTACATTTCTACAGCAAACCATACCATAGCAAAGCATCAAATCCACAACCTTACGACTACTTCTTATTCATTCCCTGATACAACTATTTGTCATTTTAGGCTAGGACATTTATCTCCTTCTAGAATGGATCTACTTGTTGCTTTGTATCCAAATTTTATTCTATCCAATAAGAAACACATTTATGATATATGTCATTTTGCTAAATAAAAGAAGTTTCCCTTTTCTGTGAGCTCTACTACAGCTGTTAAACCTTTTGATTTAATCCACATGGATATTTGGGGACCATATAAAACTTGCACAATTGAGAAACAAAAATACTTTCTTACTGTTTTGGATGATTATAGCAGGTATCTTTGGATTATTTTTCTCAAACAAAAATCAGAAGTTGCTAATCATGTCAAAGCTTTTGTAAACATGGTAGTCAATCAATTTAATGCTTCCATTAAAGTTATAAGAATAGACAATGGACCAGAATTTTACCTTCTTTTTTTTTATAAAGATAAAGGAATTTTTCACCAAAAATCTTGTGTTGAGACCCCTCAACAAAATGGAAGGGCTGAAAAAAGACATCAACATATCTTAAATGTTGCTCGAGCTCTTCTTTTCCAATCCCACTTACCTAAATCTTTTTGGGGTCTGGCTGCTGCGTATGCAGTCCATTTAATCAATAGAGTCCCCACTCCTTTATTGAATGGAAAGTCTCCTTTTGCTTTATTGCATGGCATATACAACCAGATTTATCTCACCTTAAGGTCTTTGGGTGTTTGTGCTACATTTCAACCCTCACAAATCATAGGACAAAATTTGATCTAAGGAGTCACAAATATGTTTTTGTTGGATTTAAATTTGGAATGAAAGGATACCTAGTTTTTGACTTGCATATAAAACAATTGGTAGTGTCCAGAAATGTTGTTTTTTAGGAGTTTATCTTTCCTTGGCCTACAAATGACAAATCAGCTGTAACTCCTACTCCTCCAATTTGCCTTTTAGATCTTACCACTCTTCCTTTACCTCACTCAGATTCACACCCTCCTATTACAAATTCATCAACTCAGCCAAATTCTTCTCCTTCTTTCCCAATCACCAATTTCCCTTCTGCCTCACCTCCCTCTAGAAAATCCAAGCGAGTAAGACATACACCTACCTATTTGAAGGATTATCAATGCAACTCATCTATCACTGCTCAACAGGACCAATCAGGTATCCATTTTCCTATCTCTTCTTTTTACACTTTTGCTAATTTTTCTCCTTCACATGCTTCATATAGTCTGACACTTGATAAAGAGCAGGAACCTACTTCCTATAGTGAAGCTAGCACACTTGATTGTTGGAAATAGGCCATGAATACTGAGATTGCAGCTCTTGAGCTCAATGGAAGTTGGTCCATAGTTGATTTGCCTCATGGTGTCATTTCCATTAGGGGTGTTCATATCCAATCAAATCCAATCCAATTGGAACCGTAACAACCGATCCAAAAATCCGCAAACCGAAAAAATCGCAAACCGCAAAAAACCAAAATTTTTAATTGGATTGGATTGGATTTCGGATCTGCCTATGAGAACCAATCCAATCCAAACCGATCCAAAGTTTTATGAGCATATTGATATATTATCATTATTGATATTATTTTTCTGTGATGATGTAAGAAATTTATTATTGTGTAACTATATTTAACAAATAACATTCGGTAATGAGATTGGAAGCTATTAAGTAATTTGTATGTTATAGAATAAGATAAAATAATTGCATGTTTTTATCATAATTTTGCTTTCATTACTTCATTTTTTAGTTTATTTGAGAAACCGAAATCCAATCCAATCCAAATCGATTAAAATGGGATTGGATTAGATTGGATTTGGAAAAAAATCAAAACCGATTGGATGATTAAATAAGAAAACCGAAATTATTGGATTGGATGATTTTTTCCTCAAAACCAATCCAATCCAATCCACGAACACCCCTAATTCCCATAGGCAGCAAATGGGTATACAAAATCAAAAGGAAAGTTGATGGGAGCATTGATAGGTACAAAGTCAGGCTTGTGGCAAAAGGTTACAACCTAATTGAAGGGTTGGACTACCTTGACACCTTTTCTCCTGTTGCTAAGATCACCACCATTCGGACTATTCTTGCTCTTGCTGCTTGTAATAACTGGTTCTTAAATTAGCTAGTCTGCAACCTATGAACTTCAATGGTTACATTACCTTATTCAAGATCTGCACATCGCTTGCACAAAATCTCCAGTACTCTTTAATTTGTGACAACCAAAGTGCACTCCATATTGCAAACAACCCAGTGTTTCATGAGAGAACCAAGCACTTAGAGATAGATTGTCATGTGGTTCGAGAAAGGTTACAATCTGGTTTAATGAAGTTGCTGCCAATTTCTTCTTCCAATCAACTCACAGATTTCTTTACCAAAGCACTGTTGCCTAAGACTTTTCATTCCTTACTTTCCAAGCTGGGAGTTTTGGATATCTTCCATACTCCAACTTGTGGGAGGCTATTAGAAATAAAAGATACAACTAAGTCACACATCGAGCAACAGAGCAGTGAAAAACATGAATGCAAATGAGCCCCACATCGGTTGAGCCATCAACATAGGCACTAGCATAGTCCTAACAAATTTTAGAATTAGAATATGATTATGTTTATTTCCTTTTACATTGTTGATTTTTCTGTTATAGCTTTACCGCTCTTCTCTTACTTTTTTGGTCTTGTATAAAAGCCACATGCGCTATGTGCATTCAATAAGATGAATACATCTCATTTTCAATACACTATGAATTCCTTTTATCAATTTTCCTTTTCTGCTTTTAACAATGGACAATTATTTTAACCACAATGATATATGTTTTTCCTTTCTATTGTACTATGACTATTTCTTATTTTGTTATAACGATGGGCTAACTTACTTCAAAGTTGACTCACTATATATATAATAGTATAAAGATCAGGGTGTATTTGTAAATTTTGAAGTGTTAAAAACAAAATAAAAGAAAAAACAACTAAACTTTTAACAAAATTTTGAAATGTTAATAAATATATACATTGTCAGTGTGAAAAATTTTTATATAGACATTAAATAATGTGTTACCACATCATTTATTAATTTTTTTATGGAATTTATTAATTTAATAACACATAAAATGTCACATTCATAAAATGATGTGACAACACTTCAATGGGTGTTTATGTAATTTTTTTATATTGAAAGTGTATATCCATTACATCCTTAATATATTTTGTCATATTTAAACTTATTTATTATAACTAAAACTTTCATTGTTATGATTGACATGTCAATTTAGTTAAATGAAAGCCGAAATTAGTAACTGAAATCATGTTACAAGTGTTTGGTAAGATATATTTTTAATTAGGTAGCCACTACCTTTTTTAGAAGCTATTTAAGGAAGCTTTTCAAAAAAGGCTCATCTTTTCCTAACAAGCTTTACCCAATTACACACCGTGTATTAAGCTTATGAATGTTAAAATTTAAATATAATATTTTATTACTCAATTGTAATTAATATATATTAATAATATATCAATATATTATTTAATATATTATATAAAATTTAAAATATTATATTAAAATATTTAATGGATAATATACACAAATAATGTAATTTTTGTATATTAATATCTAATGATGTACTGCTATATCATTAATTAAGTTTAATAACATATAAGATGTTATATTTATTAAATAATGTGATAATATATATCATTGTACAATAGTGTAAAATTTTTTATATTAACAATATATACTAATTAAACTCATTAAAATCATATCAATAAACTATAATCTGATCTAATACTCTCAACTCAATCGCTGGATGTCCGCAGGGCCGACCCAACATATATGTAGGCCTAAAGCAAATTATAAAATGGAGGTCTAATCCTAAATGATAAAAGACCAAAAATGAGATATATTTTTTTTTAAAAATATGAGTCTATTTTTAATAAAAGAAACTTATATTAAATTAAAATTTTTATTTATTATAAATTTTTTTTTGACTATTATCTATTAAATAATAATTAGTAATATTTTTTATATTTCATATAAAGATTTTATTAAAGTTTGGGTAAAAAATGTTTTCAATCCTTATAAATTTAAGCATATATTTAGGTTTTGTTCTCATAATCTAAAACTAACGTGTTGAGTTTTTTTTTCTTAAAATCACCTCAAATTAATCCCAGCGTCTCTCTCGCTAGAGATTAAAAATACACCTGATAAGAAGGACTGAAAACTAAAAACACACATGATAAAAACTAATTTGAGGTTTAAATAAGAGAAATACTCAACATACCAATTTTAATTTAGGAGAATCAAAATTAAAAAATTTAATTTTACAGAAATTACAAACATATTTTATCTTTAATTTAATATATAAAATATATAAAAAAAAATTGAGGCCTTCCAAGCAGTTATTTTACCGGCCGGCCCTGGATGTCCAATCTTAAAAATGATGAACAGGGGTGGTGGTTTTTTTTTATCAAAAGGTGGTGGCATAATCGGTCACACAGATTTGTTCACAAACTGATTTTCGTCTTCTAATAGTAATAGCCCCACAACCAAAATTTGGCCGTGGATAGTCCAAACATTTCCGTGATGATCACGTTTAGGAAATTTGTCATTTGTTTTTTTAGACGTTTATAATTGACTAAATGAATGGGGAGCCACGTAAATATTAAATTAATAACGTACAGGACAAAAAAAGATTTAAATAATGATGATCAAAGTGCCAAACACCTTTTTGTCATTATACTCACTTATTTAATCTTGTGATCCAACTCCAGAATCAACCACATAATGCAATTCCAAAAACAAATTTCGCCTATTTATGTTTGATCGTGATTTGTGAGAAGGGATTGATAGAGATTGATGGGGATTTGATCTGTTTTTCTGATGATATTTTTCCAACCTTTCTCGATTATTTTTATCTTTCCTTTTATTATTGGTGCTTGAGGCTGGTGAGTGAGACTTCTTTGTACTTCTGATTTTGGTGACAAAACGGAGCTTTATTGTTCCACAAGTTTTTTCGTATGCTGTTCTTATTGTGGGATTTTCTTAGGCTGAATTTGGTTTTTTTTAATTTTTTAAGATTTATTTGTTTTATTTTTAATTAATATTTATATATCGTTTTCATTGTGCGATTCTTCCCAACACAATTAAATAACCATAAAACAGCGAGTCCAAATCTAAAATATTGTTTTGATATATTTAATATATCATAATTTCTAATATAAAATAATTAAAAAACTATTTACTTATCTATGCAACATACCGGATCCAAATTTAATTTTTAATAACTATAAAATAACTGTGGAAGTTAAACTTAAGTATCAAAAGGAATTTATAACCATAGCTGATCAGATGGACTTTAACTGCAAGATCAGAGTTTAAATCTTGGATTTTGCCTAATCATCACCGCTGACTAAAAGATTAAACTCACTGTTATATTTATGGAGATTCCTTGTCAGAGATGAAAAATTACAAAACACTGAAAGTAATAGAAAACATATATCTAATAGTTTATGGACTTCTTTGCATAGGCAATACATACTAATATCGACAAGTAATGGGAATCAAACATAGGTCATTTTCTTTTTTAATGTAAACCCAAATGACTCAGCCATGTCAAGTTCTTCGGTCTTCATCCCATTGGGAAGTTTCCAATCAAAGTGATAAAGTAACTGAGCAAGTGGTAACTCAATGGCAGGTATGGCAAATGTAATGCCAGGGCATATCCTCCTTCCAGCACCAAATGGGAGATATTCAAAGTCAGTGCCTCTGAAATCAATTGAGCTATTAAGAAATCTCTCAGGTTTGAAACTCTCAGCTTCAGTCCAATACTTAGGATCTCTTCCAATTGCCCAAACATTTATATTGACCCTGCTCTTAGCCGGTATCTCATATCCATTGATTTGACATCTCTTCTTACTTTCTCTTGGAACTAACAATGGTACTGATGGATGTAACCTCATGGTTTCTTTGATGATTGATTTTAAGTATATCAAGTGGTGCAATTCTGTCTCATCCACAAATCCCTTGCTATCAAACACCCTTCTCACCTCATCTTGTGCTTCTTCCATCACCTTTGGGTTCTTTACCAATTCTGACATGCCCCATATAAGAACTCCTGATATTGTTTCACCACCAGCAGAGAATATATCCTGTAAAATTGATCAATACTATCTATTATCTAAACTGGCATGCATGCATTTTCTTCCCTATAACCAAGAATATAATTTTTTTATGTTCTCTAAAAAAAACCTATGAGCTGAAATGGTCTGTGCCTGCTGGCTTATATATGTTTAAAGTTATATGGACTATATATAAAATTACAAATGCTTGAATTAGTTATTTTATAAAACATTTTAAAAGTCATCTCTTAAATTTTATGATTAATCAAGATAAAAGTGTTCTTTTCTAGAAAATCTTATTTCTATAACTGCCATAGAAAACTAATTAATTAATTAATTAACTTTGTTCACAGGTCGGTTTGGTTCGATTCTATAGGAAAAATAAATTTGAACCAAATAATTAAAACTGTTCGGTTCGAATTTTTCAATTTTTCTGCAAGTGACCCGAACCAAACCGAACTGATCAAGAACGGGTTGGTTCGATTCAATCAGATCATGAATTTTATCATTCCAATACAATCAAAGTTATTTTTCAATTTTTTAACAAATAATAGAAAAATTCATTTAAGAAAAAAGACAATCTATGATAAAACCCCATATTTATGTTTAATTTCTCTTCTATGATAAAAAATTATGTTGATGTTTAATCTCTCATCTCTTCCAATTTTTCACTTTAGTAAAGTTTTTTTTTTATTTAAGGGTGGTTCGGTTAAGTTCCGATCGGGTAACGGGTCCAATTTCTTTAATCCGTTAACATTGTCGGGTTTGATTGGTTCGATTCGGGTCCAACTCAATTGAGCTAAAAATTCAATACAATCAGATTGGTTCGTTTCGGTTCATCGGATTAATCGGATTGAATCAAACCAATGAACAACCCTATACATAAACATATGAAAATTTATATATTAGCCTTTAAATTGTTAAAATAATCACACAAGTTAATGTGAATAGATTTTGTTAGAGAATGACTTACCTGGATGACTGCTTTGATGTTGTCATCAGTCAAGGGATATTCTGAATCATTTTCCTGTTGAAACTTTAGTAGAACATCCACTAGATCTTCCCCTGCATCCCCATGGTTGCTGCTTTCTTGTTTTTGTGATCATCAATGATCTCTTGCAATAATCTATCAAGCTCTCTCTGCAGTTTTACCATTTTGGCCTTAGAGGTACTCATCCATTGAAGCACTCTAATAGAAGGATACAGATCAGCAATACAAAATTCTCCTAACAGACTCAATACTTCCTCAAACGTTGATCTGAACACTTCCTGGTGTCTGTTTTTTTCCCCAAAAGCTGCTCGCGCCGTTATCCCATATGTCATTGAGAAAATCTTGTGACTCAGATTAACAACAGATCCTTCACAAGCAGTTATTGTTTTAACTAATTCTGAAACCTCTTCTTCTCTTATGGAACGAAATGATTGGACACGCTTTGCACTCAATAGCTCAATAGTGCATATCTTTCTTAGTTGCCTCCAATATTCTCCATATGGAGAGAAAGCAATGTCTTTAGCATTGTAAGTGAGTACTGTGGACAAAAGAAGGTTGGGCCTATCACAAAAGTTGAGGTAATGTGTTTTCATAATTTCTTTGGCCATTTCTGGTGAAGTAACTATGATGTTGGATACCTCACCTAGTTTTAGGTGCATTAAGGGCCCATACTTATCAGCCAAATTTCTGAAGCAGTGATGAGGCATTGGGCTTAGAGTTTGGTGCAAGTTTCCTATGAGAGGTAGTGTGGTTGGTCCGGGTGGTAAATTGGTAGTGGAGTTGTTAGAACTCGATCTTTGAGTTTAACTAATTTGAATAGAACGAAGAGAAAGAGTAAGGAGGTAATGAAGGAAATAGAGAAGGGGTTGTGAAGCTCCATGATGGTAGAACTAGCTAGAGTGGAATATCAATAATGCGTAGATGAAGGTAAAGCCTCAATTGTATATATAAGGAATTAAGGATAAGATACTTGAGGAAAATGAAAACGTACGGTGTATTTTGTGTCTCAAAGAAAAAGAAATTATAGAACAATATAAAAAAATACCAACCATGGGATTAATTAAGAACTAAAGTTCAAGTTGAACTTCTAGAGAGGATCGCTGTCCATTCATTTGTTGAAAACAGGAGATTGTCTTCTTGTTAAGGAAGCAAATGATCAGTACGTAATGTCCGTTCTTTCCATTCAAGGTAAAACATACATCTCAAAAAAAAAAAAAAAAAAAAGAAAAAGAAAAAGAAAAAAAAACAAAGATGCAGCTGCACACGTTTTCAATTCCACCGGATAACATATATATGGACGGTGAGTTACACTTGAAAAGTTGTGGGTATATATATATATATATATATATATATATATATATATATATATATATATATATTTAATATATAAAATTAAATAGTTTAATTATATTTTGGTCCTCAAAATATCATGTTTTTTTTTCATTTATTTATTTTTTTTAAATTTTCCAAAGTAGTCCTCTCTATAAATGATATTTAAATGGTCTCTAAACGTATCATAATTTCCAAACCAACCACCCATAAAATATCATAATTTTTAAATTAGACCATTGTAAAATATTTTTTACTCAAATGGTATATCTATTTTTTTATGTTACGTTAGCACTTTATGATAGAAAAAAATAAAAGTACCATTTGGGGAAAAATAATCTATGGACGACTATTTAGAAAAAAATTAGAAATGAGGACCAAATGAAAAAAAATTGTAATATGTTAGGAGAAAAAAAAAACATAATTAAACCAAATTAAATTAATACATTATTAATATAAAAATACAAGGTATGTTTATTTTTTTTAATGATTAATTAGTTTGATTAGAATGAAAATGAGGAAAAAATAAAATAAAAAATATACTATTATTTTGATATTTTATGTTTAACAAAATAAAATTCTCATTTAATTTATATATAGTTTGAAAGTGATGAATAGAATGTTGTGAGTTTTTTTTTCTATTAAAATTTTAAGGTATGGAGAAAGTGTTTCAATATAAGACACGAAAAGCCTCATGACTCATAAAGTAAGGAATTTACGTTTATCTAACCTGAAGGACATGAGTGGCGTATCAAATACGAGATTTGGTCTTCACTCGACTAAACCATTAAGCTTATATAGAACGTTGAGAGTTTTAACTTTAGGAGAATAAATATAAATAAATATAAGATAAGATATAAAATGGAACATAATAGATTCCACAAGGTTGGAATATCATACTTATGTATAAAATAAGAAAAAAATTGAAAAATGTATGAATTGAATTTATATCCGCATCATTTTCATGGTCTAAAAATACTTTTGTTTTTTTGTTTTAAATGAAAAAAGTTTAATGAATATATAAAGTGTGAAAAAATTAGTCTTGTTTGAGGTGATTGTGTCCCGTGAGTTTTCAATTTTTTATTTTAAAAAAATTTCAATTTACAACTCAAAATTAAAATTCAAAATCCTCTTTTTATGGTTTTCTAAACGGGTGTTTTAAAATCACAAAAAGAGGGATTTCCAATTTTTGTTTTGAGTTGTTTTTGTTTACGTTTAATTAGTTTATCATTTAACCTGATTTTCTTGTCTGAAAAATTTTTGGTTTCAATTTATGTTAGTTTAATTTAATTTATTTCATCATTTTTACAGTCTCGATCGTGTGAAAAACGTTTATATATTGCAAGTGTAAAATTTTACATTGAGATATTTACTGCCATGAGTAGAAATATTAGGAAATAATCTCTCTATTAGTAAAACAATTATCATTTCAAGTTTGTAATACTGTCATGAGTGAGTCCATATGCGATCATGTTAATTTCATTTCCTTTTCCAATTCTGGTCTCTAAATAGTAAATATATATATACCATCTTTTATTTTGAAATCTATTCAGCTAAAAGCTTCATCATAACTAAAAGTTTTAGCTCACCACAAACACATTTTCAATCTAATATATTGCAAGTACTTTGCTTATAATGTTGGGTCCTGCACCTGCATATCTCTCTCTCTCACTGATTTATCATATATATGGGCGCTAATTCAAGGTGTACTAAACATGTGTAATAATACTACTCTCATCTCGACTAAGAGGAAAAAAATAAATAATTCACGCTAATTAAGAATATTAGTTGATATCATTAAATTTTTTAAATTCATATAAAAAGTGAACAACATTTATATACTAAACTATCCTTTTTAATATTTATTGCAAAATGGATCATTTGAAATGAAATTAAATGTAAATTAAATAAAGGCAGTGTGAGGATGATAACATTTAATAGGGTGGAGGGAGTTAGATTTTCCTTATATTTGAGACCAACAAAATTGAATTTTGAGTTGCTTATATTTAAAACTAGAGTAGTACATGTTAAGAAGTGGACGAGTAAAATAATGATCAGGTATACAGTACTATCTCCTATATATATATATATATATATATATGGAGCGTATTAAGTGAGAGAAGTGTTTATTGTGAGAGATGAGAGAGTTAAAATATAGCCCTTAAATTAAATTGAATTAAAGTAAATGGTTGAGATTAAATTAAGTAATAATGATTTGTTATCTCTAATCCATAGAATCCTTTGATACAGGATCCATTGTTATCTCTGATTAATCCTCCATATCCAGCCAGTCCTTGATCTTCGAAGAAGCTGCTGTAACGTCATAATTCCTAAATCCAAGAATAATGTCCGTTGGAAACACCATTCCCGAATTTTTGAAATTATTTCGCGCCATTTTCGATATCGGCACACATAATACAAAGACGCCTAAACAATCCAACGTTTGTTTAGACTACCACCTAATTCATACATCACACTTTAAACACAAAATTCTAAACTGAAGCATGGGGCAACCACACCCTCAATTGTGAGAGTTCATAAACTCCCTACCGGAAATCCGGCAGAGTTTCCCCTGAAAACTGGATCTTTCCCAAATTCCGGAATCACCTGAAAATCAGCAAAATACCAGTGCAGTTTATAATAGCAAAACCACTAATCCAATTCAATAATAATAGGCCTCCATGGCCAAACTATAGACTACTACATCATATATCAACGAGATAGTCACTACAAACGAATCTCCAATAACATCTGGATATAATTACAAATAAATCTTCTCCGGAGACTTCCCTTTGGTTACTAGGAGTGTGTGACCCACCCCAAAAGCTCCCTCTCCATTGAGCATACACTGGAATAACCCGCATGAACTAACATATATCCCCGTAACGTGGGGTGAGACTAATGTCCCAGCAGCAGCATACCATGCAATCATACAGTGTAGGGAAGCAAACATATGAAATGCAACACATAACTCAACATATCATGCATAACCATATCAATCACCATATTACAACCACACCTAGCAATACATGATCTGTAATGCAAAACTGGAACATAGAAATGTTATGCATGACCTGCATTACCCGGCAGACGGGGGTCTTTTCACTATCTGGGGCTAGACCTGAGCTCAGACTACAAGGAACATCTTCCTTGGGCATACAACACACCGCCATTTAAACTGGGGGCCAAAACCCGTGTTTTAACTGGGGACCGTAGTCCAATTACTGGGGACCGAAGTCCAAACTTGCGTAATTAGGGTGAACTGGGGCTTAGCCAAAACTGGGGTCGAAGGCCGTTTTTGCTGGGCCGAAGCCAAATTCATTTTTTGACTGGGAGCCGAAGCTCAAATTCATTTTCTAATTAACTGTGCCAAGGCCTGAATGCAATGCACAAGCATCATAAATAACACATATTTCATAACGGATCTGAACATTCTCATAGCCCAACCCCCCCAATCAACCATAGCATATTTCTCAAGCATAAATCATAAACTATAAGACAATATTGAAAGGGGATGTGTGAAACCCTAACATACAAACCCTAACCATGTCTCTAACCATATCATTCATACAAGGACCAACCATAGAACACCAACAATCATTCATAGGAACATACATGACTAGAGGAAAGGGAAAGGGGGATTAGGGATCATTCACGGAAATCAAGCAAGAATGAGAGTGGTTGTGTGAGTTATACTCACATCCAATCCCGTGAACCATAGCAAGTTGTCCCTCCATTCCTCAGCCACCACCATGGCGGCCACCGTCCTCAGCCACCACCATGGGCGCCACCTATGGTGCTACCACCACCCTTACAATACCCATAGGTCCAAAAGTCTCCTTATTCATTCCAAATCCAGGGATAAAAAGTAATTAGAATGTAATGAATAGGAAAAATCAGAAAGCATGAGAAAAGGAAGAAGGAAAATCCTCACCACTTCCTAGCTGCGGCCAAGATGGCCGCCATCTGCACCACGAGGGTCTCCGCATTGCGCAGCCGCGCACCTCCGCGGTTCACTGCTCAGTCACCGCCGTGGAACCCCTTCCAGCCGCTGTCTCCACCCGTCTCGCACCTTCTCTGCCACAAGGGCTTCATGGCTCCTCCTTTCTCCAGCATCTCCCTCCGCGGCCGCGTCCACCGCGAGTGGTCCCCATCAACCATCGTCCAAACGGCCGCGAGCCACCCTGTGCCGCCAATCTCGTGATCGTACGCTGCTGTCTCTGGCCGTGCGAACGTGCAGTGCGTCGTCCCCTTCCATGGCCGTGTCTCCTCCTCCCCTTCTATGGCCACCAACAGCCGCGGCCAACCTACGGCCAGCAGGCCGCCCCTCCATGCCTCTTCTTCTTGGTTCTCTCTGCTCCCTCTCCTACCCCATAAGAGCCCTGAAACCCTAACCCTAACCCCCTCTTAGCCGCCCCCCTTTTTCTTTCTTTCCTTCTTATCTTTTATTTCTTTTTCTATTTTGTAACCTATATATGTATATAGTTAAGAATGGGTTAAGTTACATATATAATTATATAAGTATCTATTTTGTTTACTTTGTTTTTCTTTTATACAAAGAATTATATTGCTATGAAAGAATGAAATTTAATTGACTATAATAAAATTTAGGTTTAAATACTCCATCTTTATAATATTATCTTACCCTCATAATTCATTTATTTAACATATTTCTAACCTACTATTATTATTAGAATTAAATTATACTATTCTTATTATTTTATTAATTACTCGCATAAAAATAAATTATAGGTACTTAAATTCTAATTCTAGATTCTTAAATTTTGGGATGTTACAGCTGTCATCAACATTATTTAGCGCTTTATCATAATTGTAAAGTGTTTTTTATTTAGCACTTTATCATATTTTAATTTGATATTATATTTTCATTCTTATTATGATTCATAAAATTTAATAAATGCATTTTTAATAAACGCTATAAAATATTTTTAATTTATTGATTTAATTAAATTTTTTATTTTATAAGATCAAAATTACAAAAGTGGTAGACTTCTATTTTTCCTAGATATATTTAATATTAAAAATATAAAAAGGGCTTTAATGTTTGATATAATAACTATAAGTCTATAACTAAATAATTACAATATGTAAAGTGTTTTTTGTTGAGTACTTAAGAACATTTAAATTTCATATTATATTTTTATTCTTCTTATATATTCATAAAATATGTTACTAATACACTTTAAAATATTAATTTGTGTTTTCTGGTATTGATATCTATAATTTCATATTATATTTTTAAAAACACGCAACATCCCTTTTTTAAAGATATATTTAATATTAAAATTTTTTAAATGGTCTAATATTGACATAATAACTATAACTAAATTAATATAATTATTATTAGTCTATTACCGTAGTTACAAAGTGTTTTTTATGATTTAAATTTCATATTATATTATTATCTTCTTATTTATTTCATAAAATATAAATGATTTAAAATATTTATTTATTTTTTCAAGATAGAATATTAATTAATTTTAAGTATTAATATTTGTAATTTCTTAAAAACTAAAATTATTAATTTTATGAGATAAATATAAGCAAAAGTTGTAGGTTTATCAGGTAAATTAGAGGACTTTTTTTTATATTTCAGAATGGAAATAAAAATGGAAATTGATAAGTTCAAATCAAATAAAGAATTTGGTCAGTTAACTATAATTTATCAAAAAAATATATGTTGTTTTGCTCGATAAATTTAATATTTAAAATGTAAAGAAAACTTAAATATTGATATAATAACTATAATTACTAATACGGTAATTATAAAGTATTTTTAGTTAAGTTAGTACTTTATCATATTGAAAAATTTTGTATTATATTAAATAGTTTGAGATTAAATTAAATAACAATGATTTAATGTTGATGGCAGCTTCTTCAAAAATAAGGACTACTAGATTTGGAGGATTAATCAGAGATAACAATTAATCCTGGAACAAAGAATTCTATGGATCAGAGATACAAATCATTATTACTTAATTTAATCATTATTTTAATTTAATTTAGAGATAAACAAATCATTATTACTTAATTTAATTCAATTAATCTAAGGGTTATATTTTTAACCCTCTCATCTCTCACAATAAAACAACCTCTCACTTGATACGTGTAACATCCCAAATTTATTAAATAAATACCATACATAAAATAAGAGAAATAAATAAATAATAATATTAATAAGATTAGTATATTTATGAATAAGGTTATTTAATAATAAAAATAATAAATAGAATAAGTGGGTTGAGAGTGGGCCTAGCCCAATTAAGTGTTTATTAAGGAAAAGTTCTCCAGTTCACCCTAATTCTTATTCGTAAAATCGTCAGAGAGCGAAACGCTAAGGAGGGGAGAAACGACGTCTCAAGAAGGGGTTGCTGCAGAATAATCATTGAGAATCAAGTACTGTTGCGGTTCGATCTTCACATTCAAGGTACGGTGGGGGAGAGGGTGCTGCTTGTATATGCATGTAGGGGTGCTTGGGTAGTAATTTAAGACTAGAAATTCGTATTGGTATATGTTATAGACTGAGAATGAATGATTAAAAACTGTTGATTATGATTGATTGTGTGATGAATATTGATGAATTTATTGGGTGAAATTAAAGAGGAGATTGAGAATAATGAAAGGGGGAAATTAGGGGATTGAGGATTTGGGGATTTTGATGGATTGGTTGTATAATCTGTGAAAAGATTGTTGCTTTAACTGAGTTTGATGTTATAAACGCATAAGAATGATTATTAACAAAGATAATTGATTAGGGGATTGAAAAGAGAGGTTTAGAGATGATAAAAATCATGAGAATTGCGATCTGCGTCGCGGTAATCGATTACCAGGAGTGGTATCGATTACCAGGAGTGGTAATCGATTACCAGAGGGTTCTGGGCAACCAGAAGGGCTGTTGCTCGCAGGTAATCGATTACAGAGATGCTGTAATCGATTACCAGAGAGTTGGTGTGTTGGTATCGATTACAAAAGTTTGGTAATCGATTACCAGAGTGATTGCTTGCAGGTAATCGATTACCAAGGGTTGGTAATCGATTACCAGAGACTTGTTTGCAGGTAATCGATTACAGGAGGTGTGTATCGATTACCAGTGTGGATTGGTGAATCCTTGTGATGGATGATTGCTTATATCGAGTTTGATGTATAATTATGATGATTTTGATAATGATGATTGGTGAATATGTATGATAATACATGCTGATGATGATGATTGATGTTATTTATGATGATACTGAATTTTGGTGATATTATAATGATTTTTGATAATGCTGATTGGTGAATACGTATGATGATATCTGATGCTGCATTGGTGTTCTTATGATGCTCCTGATCTTTGGTGATAATTATGATGATTTTTTACTGCTCCTGCTGGTGCATATGTATGTTAATACCTGATGCTGGTGAATGGTGTTAATTATATGATTGATGATGATGATGACGTGGTGATATTTATGATGACCCATGATGAGAATGAGTGATGATGATGATGTTAGTGTTGTACCTGAGTCTAACTCGGGGAGTGAATAGTGTACCTGAGTATACCTCAGGGAGGTGATAATGGTGATGATGATTTAATTAACCTTATGCTGTAAATGATGTTTGAGTATAGATATGATGTTGTACCTGAGATACACAAGCCCGGTGAGGGGTGGGGTGTAGCTCGGGGAGGTGACTGTACTTGAGATACACAAGCCCAGTGAGGGGGTGAAATGTAGCTCAGGGAGGTGAATGTTGTACCTGAGTCTAACTCGGGGAGGTGAATGTTGTACCTGAGTTTAACTCGGGGAGGTGATTATAGTACCTGAGTGTAACTCAGGGAGGTGAGTATTGATTATGTTATTGATTATAGTACCTGAGTGTAACTCAGGGAGGTGAGTATTGATTATGTTAGTGATTATGGTACCTGAGTGTAACTCAGGGAGGTGAACATTGATTATGTTAATGATTATGGTACCCTGAGTATAAACTCAGGGAGGTGAGTAATGACTATGATAAATGTTGATGATTGTACCTGAGTATAACTCGGGGAGGTGAACACTGATTATGATGAAATTGAATATGGTAGCTGAGGTGTACAAAGCCTAGAGTGGGGTGAAGTACAACTCAGGGAGGTGCATGATGGTGATGATGATATGATGAATATGATGAAAATGATTATATTGATTATTGTGATGATACTGATGATAATGTGATTAGATGCTGCTATTAATGACGATTATGATGATATTGATGATAATGATGATTTGATTTTTTGACTGGTTGATGCTGCGTCTGCTGCTTGCTGATACTGATCTTGATCTCCCTCTCCTGCTATTCTGCCGCTTCTTGCTGCTTTGCTGCTTCGCTGATATTGCTGGTTCTGCTGCGTCTGCCTGCTGTTGCTGCTCCTGCTGCTTCTGCTGCTTTTGCTGCTGCTGCTTCTGATGCTTGTGGTGCTCTTGCTGTGGTGGTGGTGTGCATCCTGCCCATGCTATGTTCTCTTTGTTCTAGCCTGCGTTATCATGCTGCTGTTGTTTACATGAGGGTGAGGATAGGGTAGTCTCCTATGTGTATGTATGAGTAGTATTCTTTTCCTCACCGTTTCTATCTGTGGTTCTTATTTACAGGTGCATGCAGCATGGCACCCTCAAGTGCCGAGTATTGAGTTGATGGGTGTCGTTCTGATACATGTGATCATCAGGGCTTAGTATTAAGGAGTTTATTGTATATTTCTATTTTGGAGAGACTTGTGTAAACGGTTTTAAGTGTCTTATAAGGCTAAGAATGATGTTTTACTGTTACTTTTGAGGTGGTAATATTTTATTTACTTTGAAAACCTTTTGACTCTAACTTCTATTTTGGATAAGTTGACTTTGAAAGAATTGAGGTTTTAATTGAGTTGAAATGTGAAACCTTTTTACCCAATGTGATTTGTTATTTTCCAAAGTCTTCCGCTTCGTTGATCATATAAGAGTTTGGGGTAGAAGGGTGTCACATTAGTTGGTATCAGAGCAGGTCGGTTCCATCGGCCTTAGAGTTATGAGTTTTACTATGCTTCTGTGGTGTTATTGTGATGATTGATTGATGATTGAATTGTGCTGTTTGACTTGATTGAATTAATTGTGTGGCTTATTTACTTTCTGTGAACCAGAAGAGTAATGGCTAGAGGTAGGAATGATCGAGCGATGGCCGACGCCTTAATGGCTATGGCACAGCTGTTGGCAACCTAAACCAACATCATGAGGTGGATTGGCTTGCTCGGTTCCAGAGGAAACCATCCACCTACTTTCATGAGGGTTATGACCCTGACGGTGCTCGCTGACTGGATATTCGAGATCGAGAAGATCTTTAGAGCGATGGACTTGCCCGACGATACAAAAGGTGACGTTAGTCGCACTCATGCTATCAGGGGGATGTCGGGTTCTGTTGCAGAGCACTTATCATAGGATGATCGATGAGGGCACCGCGTTGAGCTAGGATAACTTCAAGAGGGGCGTTCTTCGAGAAGTACTTTCCCCGTGATGTTCGTAACAAGAAACCGATCGAGTTCCTTGAGTTAAAAGCAAAGGGATGACACCGTGGAAGGACTACGTATCCAAGTTTAAAAAGCGCTAGTACGATACTGCCCTACTTATGAGGGAGGCTGACAATGAAGAGTCCAAGTGTGTAAAGTTTCTCAATGGTCTTCGTCCAGAGATCAAGCAAAGCGTTCAACTACCAAGGGATGACACGCTTTCACGAGTTGGTGAACAAGTGCAAGAATTTATGATGAAGACAAGCAGTTGTCTTTGATCGACCTGTTGAGAGGAGTCTTTTCTAGAGTTGTTCATCTCGAAAAATTCGAGGACGAATTTTTCTTTAGGAGGGGGAGAGTTGTAAACATCCCAAATTTTATTAAATAAAATAAAATAAATAAAATAAGAGAAATAAATAAATAATAATATTAATAAGATTAGTAGATTTTATGAATAGGTTATTTAATAATAAGAATAATAAATAGAATAAGTGGGTTGAGAATGGACCTAGCCCAATTAAGTATTTATTTAAGGAGGAGTTCTCAGTTCACCCTAATCCTTATTCGTAAAATCGTCAGAGAGCGAAACGCTAAGAAAGTGGAGAAACGACGTCTCAAGAAGGGGTTATTGCAGAATAATCATTGAGAATCAAGTACTGTTGCGGTTTGATCTTCACTTTAAGGTACGGTGGGGGAGAGGGTGCTGCTTGTATATGCATGTAGGGGTGCTTGGATAGTAATTTAAGACTAGAAATTCGTATTGGTATATGTTATAACTGAGAATGAATGATTAAAACTGTTGATTTATGATTGATTGGATGAATATTGATGATTTATTGGGTGAAATTAAAGAGGAGATTGAGAATAATGAAAAGGGGGAAATTAGGGATTTGAGGATTTGGGATTTGATGGATTGGTTGTATAATCTTTGAAAAGATTGTTGCTTTACTGAGTTTTGATGTTATAAACGCATAAGAATGATTATTTAACAAAGATGATTGATTAGGTATTGAAAAGAGAGGTTAGAGATGATAAAAATCGTGAGAACTTTGATCTGCTTAGCGGGTAATCGATTACCAGAGGGTTCTGGGCAACCAGGAGGGCTGTTTGCTCCCAGGTAATCGATTATAGAGATGTTGTAATCGATTACCAGAGAGTTGGTGTGTTGGTAATCGATTACAAAAGTTTGGTAATCGATTTATCAGAGTGATTGCTTGCAGGTAATCGATTAACCAAGGGTTGGTAATCGATTACCAGAGACTTTGTCGCGACCGTGGCCACGACGGGGTCGGCTATAGCCCGTGAGAAAAAAATATTGAAAAAAAAGATATTTTTTGGGGAGTCGCCAACAATTTATTTGGTTTGGGAAAATTGGAAAACCCGCAAATGATTTAAAATTGAAAACCGGTCTACGAACAAGAGATCCGAATTCGGGAGTCGATTATGTGTAGGGAAGGTGTTAGCACCCTACAACATCCGTTAAAAACGGTTACCTTTAATTAATTGTGCAAAATTTATTACTCTTGAAAATGTTTATTTATACCCCTCAAACAAGAAAATTTATTTACATGCTTTAAATTAAAGAATGATGAGAAAAAAATTATTTGAAATCAATGGGGGCAAAAATGGTGAAAATTTATTTTGGCTTGACGGGGAAATCCCGCTCCTACGTATCCCCAGGTGCAATGGAGAATTCAAAGCCACGTAGTTCTAAAAAATGTGTTTGAAAATGATTGGTTTAATTTTAAAAAAGGATGGAAAAGTGGAGAAATTGATTTGAGAATGTTCTTTAATTTAAAAAGGAATTTGGTTCAAGTTAGCAAATGGCTATACTATGAACCCTGAAAAATGTTATTGATAGAAATGCTATTCAATAAACATTATCAATTGTGCAATTTGATTTTAATTTTGAAAATGATTTTGTAATTGCACATGCTATTGAGTTAGTAAAAGACTATACTCAATAATTATTTTGAGTGAAATGACGTTAAACGATAGAAATACTATTCGATTAACGTAATGGATTGGTGAACAAATTTATCTTTAAAAGAAATTTTCTTATTTTCAAAGAACGCAGACTATCAAGGTTAGCAAATGACTATACTCATAGTTCTTTTTAATTTGAATAACGTAAAGGATGAAATGCTATTCCGTTAACGTAATTGATTGATAAATAAATTTATTTTTCAAGAATATTTTCTTATTTACAAAATGGAGCAGGAATATCGAGTTAGTAAATGACTATACTCGATAATTCTTTTATTTGAATGACGTTAAAGGATAGAAATGCTATTCCGTCAACGTAAACGGCCCGCGTGCAGGGGACGCTTGCACCGCGACACTACTGACGATGGCTGTTCTGTCGGGGAGAAGAGGAGGTGGAAGAGAGGGACGCGCGCGGTGGTCGTGGTGGGTCGCGGCGCGGCGACTCGGGTCTGAACGTTCGGCGGCGCGGCCTAGTGGCAAGAGGCGCTGGCCGCAGCCTCACCCCTTTTGGGTTCGTCTCTCTCTCATCTCCTCTCTTGTTTCCCTCTTTGGTTGTTTATGTTCTGCGTGTTTTTCTGAGTTGATTTGGGTGCAGGTGGATGGAGGCTTGTTTGCTGATGAGAGGGGGTTTGCTTTGGAGTGAGGATGGATGGTTGGTGGACCTACCACGGGTGAAGACTGCTGAGGCCAGCAGCGGCTGTCACGACCACTGGTGGTTAGGATTTAGGGGTTAAAAATGTTTCATTTCTATTAGAAACTAGTATCTGGTTCTATAAACTTTAGTTAGCCATTCGATTTGTATAGGGAGAGACATTCAAATATCATTTCTGAACATTTTCAGTTCTTTTACTCAAAAGCATACTATAGATTCAAAGATCACAGCATGGATGAACACACTTGGATAGATGAATTACCTTGCTTAGAAGTGTATCAATATGTGTTTCTATATTGTGTTCCTCTTTCTATTTCTTCTGTCTGTAAATTTGCAATTACTTTGTATGACTTTGTGTTCGCTCTGTAAGCTCCTTTCTGAAAAAAGAACTCTCCCTTTTGATTCTGAAAATTGGTTCCAAAATGGCCTCCTTTTTCTCAGATTTCTCCCCCTCTTCACCTCTTTGAATTCTCTCTCCGAAAATTAGGTTCTCCCCCTGGATTAATTCTTTAAAATGGGTTGTATGAATTTTTTTGTAGTTCAGATCCCCCTATTTGAATTTTTTTTCTGAACAACCCTCTTCTTTTTCTCTTCTCCCTTTTTCTTTTTCTCTTCTAATTGCTTCTATTTATTTTTGATCTACATTCATTGGCCTCAATCCCATTTTTTATTTTATTGATTGTCTTCCCCTTTTTCCTCTGCTACCAACCAGGCCCCAAATTATGAGTTCCATGCATTGCCCATGCTACTTTTGCCGCCCAGGTTCATTGGCAAGTTGCACAACTTGCAACTGGTTTCAACAATCCCCTTACTTTTCTTTTTCTTTTTTATTTTCTGAATTAAGTATGAAAATGGCTCTTAGCCCAAAAAGGTTTTTCTTTTTAATTTAAAACTTCACATTCAATGGGGCCCAAGTGGCCCAATAGATAAAAAAAATCTGAACAATTTTCTTTTATGTGTAAATGAAAGCAAATGGGCCCATTGGCACCGTAAGAGATTTTTTGTAAAAAAAAAAGATTTACAAACAATGGGCCAAAACTGGCCCAATTGCATTTTTTTACAAAAAATAAACTTAACACCTTCTTTTTGTCAAAATGTTTAATCAATCCATTCATTAATTAACTATGAATAATTAAATTACCTAATAAATTAATTAACCCATTGTAGTTTTCTTTTAATGATGAAAATGAAAAAAAATGAAGAAAACATAGCCGAACAAAAATTGGGTGGATGAGAGCAGCCCCCTTTGCCTGTTCTTTTAACTGAAAGAGCAAGCAAAATAAAGAAGCAGCCAATTTTGTTTCGGACAAAACATGATTAGGGAAAAAGTGAAAGGCCTAAAATCATAGGCAACTTAATGAAATTCCTGGTAAATCACAGAATGGGAAATGAAATAAAACCTCTGGAAAATCACAGGGGAATTTTAAAAGAGGCCTGGAAAAATCACAGGCAAATTAATGAAAATCCCGGTAAATCACAGGTCATTCAAAATGAAGGTCCTGGTAAATCACAGGATGTTGGAAAAGAAAACCCTGGAAAGTCACGGGGTAAGTTAAAAGACAACCTGGAAAATAAGAGGCAATTTGATGAAAATCCTGGTAAATCACAAGATATTCGAAATGAAAATCCCGGTAAATCACAGGATAGGAAAGAGAACCCCGAAAAATCACAGGGTAAGTTTATAAAACGCGGCCTGGAAAATCACAGACAACGTTAATGAAAAAGCTTGAAGAAGAAAGGGAAAGGACTCGGAAGATCATCGATTCAAATTGATAAGACTCCCAGAACCACATCAGGAGGAAAGGAAAAGACTTGGAAAAGCATAAGGTCAAACTGATAAGACTCCCGGAACCAACATCAGGAGAAAAGGAAAAGACCTGGAAAAGCATCAGGTCAAACTGATAAGACTCCTGGAAAACCATCAAGAGGAAAAGGAAAAGACCTGGAAAACCATCAGGTCAAACTGATAAGACTCCCGGAACCAACATCAGGAGAAAAGGAAAAGACCTAGAAAAACATCAGGTCGAAATGATAAAACTCCCGGAACCAACATCAGGAGGAAAGGCAAAACCTGGAAAATCATCAAGCCAAACTGATAAAACTTCTGGAACCAACATCAGGAGAAAGGGAAAAAACTTGGAAAAGCATCAGGTCAAAATGATAAAACTCCCGAAACCAACATCGAGAGAAAGAGAAAAGACTTGTAAAAGCATCAGGTCAAACCGATAAAGCTCCTGGAAAACCGTCGGGAGGAAATGGAAAAGACCTAGAAAACCAACAGGTCAAACTGATAAGACTGAAAGGGACTAGGTGTCACAATACCTAGCGGGCTTCTCAATACCCTAAAAGAAAAGAAACTAGGTTTCACAATACCTAGCGGACATCTCAATACCCTAAAAGAAAAGGAAACTAGGCTTCATAATACCTAGCGGACCTCTCAAAACCCTAAAAGAAAAGAACTAGGCGTCACAATACCTAGCGGGCTTCTCAATACCTAAAAGAAAGGAAACTAGGCTTCACAATACCTAGCGGGCTTCTCAATACCCTAAAAGAAAAGAACTAGGTGTCACAATACCTAGCGGGCTTCACAATACCCTAAAAGAAAAAGAACTAGGCGTCATAATACCTCGCGGGCTTCACAATACCCAGAAGAAAAAGAAACTAGGCGTCACAATACCTAGCGGGCTTCACAATACCCTAAAAGAAAAAAACTAGGCGTCACAATACCTAGCGGGCTTCACAATACCCTAAAAGAAAAAGAACTAGGCGTCACAATACCTAGCGGGCTTCACAATACCCTAAAAGGAAAGGAACTAGGCTTCACAATACCTAGCGGGCTTCTCAATACCCTAAAAGAAAGGAACTAGGCGTCACAATACCTAGCGGGCTTCACAATACCCTAAAAGAAAGGGAACTAGGCTTTACAATACCTAGCGGGCTTCTCAATACCCTAAAAGAAAAGAAACTAGGCGTCACAATACCTAGCGGGCTTCACAATACCCTAAAAGAAAAAGAACTAAACGTCACAATATCTAGCGGACTTCACAATACCCTAAAAGGAAAGGAACTAGGCTTCACAATACCTAGCTCTCAATACCTTAAAACAAAAGAACTATGCGTCACAATACCTAGCGGGCTTCACAATACCCTAAAAGAAAAGGAACTAGGCTTCACAATACCTACCGCCTGAAAATTGATAACTAGGCAACTTGAACAAAGATTAGAACAATGCCCAAAAGTTTGGTGAAAAATGCTTGCAAGAAATGGAGTTGGAAATTGACAATTTTAAATTTCAAACTTGATTTTTCCAAAAAAAGCTTGGCATGAATTTCAAATCAAATGTGAAAATTTCCAGGAGAAACAACATTCCAAAAAATGATATGAATTTTCTTTTCACTATTGAGTCAGGACACTCATGTAGAAACACAAGGAAACACTAAAAAGGGGGATTGAATAGTGTTTCTTAATAATTTATGGAAGCTTTTCACAAATGGTTAAATTCAAAGCGGTTTCAGACAGGTTTAGGAAGCTGTCTGAAGTTAAGAAGACTTCTGAAAGTAATCTTAAATAGATTTTCTTGCTTCTTTTAAAATTATTAAAACAATCTTCAATACCCTTGGGTTAGTATAAATAAATTAACAAGAGATAAGGCATAGAAAACTTAGCCAAGAAATTTATCCTGGTTCACCCACTAACACAGTGAGCTACGTCCAGTCCCAATGGCAAACAACCACTGGAATTCCACTATGTGAATATTCAGATTACAAACTCAAATATGAGTACAGTCTCTCCAGACGCAACGAGTATAGTCTCTCCAGACACAACGAGTACAGTCTCTCCAGACACCACGAGTACAGTCTCTCCAGACACCACGAGTACAGTCTCTCCAGACACCAACCAAGTATTCTTTTTCAGTCTAGCCTCTCCAGGCTCTTCAACTAAGTATTCTTTTTCAGTCAGCCTCTCCAGACTCTTCAACTAAGTATTCTTTTTCAGTCTAGCCTCTCCAGGCTCTTCAAATAAGTATTCTTTTTCAGTCAAGCCTCTCCAGGCTCAATATGCAGTATTACACGAAAATGTGTCTAAGCTTTTGAACTACACAAGTTTCAAGCTTAAGCAGACACAGTGCACAATAATAACTGAGGTATACTCAGGATATACAGATGATGTGCAAAGAAGATGAATCAGAGTTTTTCAAAGTAAAGCTCGCAGCGGAATATCTCTTAGGCTTTCTTGCAATAATTTCTCTATATTTGATGGTCTTCATGGAGGGGTATTTATACCCAATCTTCAATCCGTTGAAATACCACCGTTTAGAGATAGCATTAAATGCTATTTAATCCGTTGTGAGACATGCTGAGAGCTCTGATATTTCTGACACGGTACAAGGTTGCTCCTGCCATAAAGCTGCTACATATGTTGCTGCAGAGGCTGCGTTGCAGAGATTTCCTCAGTGGTGTATGAAATTCAAAAATACCAGGAAAGGTCTCTGTGTTCCTTGCTATAAACGTGTTACGTGCAGCAGAGGTTCAGAAAAGTCTTCACAAGCTTCAGCAAAGGGTGCCACGTCATTAATGAGACTTCAGACAGCTTCAACACTTCAGACGGGTTAGTGCACTTCAGACGGCTTCAACGCTTCAGACGGGTTGAACCTTCAGAAGGCTTAACTCCTCAGACAGGTTGAAAGCACTTCACATAGTCTTTATATAAGCTTATAGTGGCTTGCTGAAATCATAGATAAATCATAAAACGTATATGTATCTATGATAAATATTTTAACTCAAATTTGTTAAGCATTAAAACTTGGGAATTGAGTTGTCTTAAACATCATATTTTCTCTTATGATATTTTTGAGACTCAACATTCTCCCCCTTTTTAATGATGACAAATTTGTTTAAAATACATAAATCTGAAAGGAGTTTTAAAGATAAAAGAATAGATAGCTCCCCCTCAGATGGTGATCTCTTAAACTGATTTGATATCAATCTTTACTCCCCTGAGTCCTGTGATCACTTCAGATTCAGATTTTGTTAGTTTAATACTCCCCCTTTTGTCATCAATCAAAAGGGAATTCCAGAGCATAACAACAACAACAATCATAGCAAAATCATGAATATGAAAGAAAACAGCAAACACAAACACAACATGATGTAAACACTGATAGTATTAATCAAAATGTTCAAAAAAAATATCACTTAGCAGAAATAAACATGAGACATGGCTACACATCACTGACTACCCATCCTTCTCAGCAAAGCTTCTTTCATGAAGGAAATCAGCTCATCTTGGCCTTGTCAATCTGAGAGATGAGAGCAGTCTTCATGTCCTCTTGGCCACTTCTAATCTGCTGTTGCTCTTGAAGAATCTTATCTTGTTTAGCAATGAGATCAACATTCTTTTCTCTAGCTTCTCTATCTTCAGCCTGAGCTTTCTGTTCTCTTCTTCAGGATCAGGTGGTGCTTCATAAAGAATAATCTGGATGTGTCTGCACACAAATCTCAGCACATCAAAACCTGGAAGCAAACCATACTCCTGTGGATGATACACTGGAAAGAAGAATGTTCCAATGGGACACATAATCTTCCAGTCTTCATGAAATGATTCAGACAGAGGTGGGAAATGGTCTCTGATGTAATGATATTTCACATTTATGAATTTCCCATGCCCTATGATAGAATCAGCATCTGGTCCAGTTGACCCAGAAGAGGATCCACATCCTCTCTGATCTTCCAGTAAGATGACCAACTCTGTCTCTGAAACTGTGATCCATGCCTCCACCTTGTCTCTTGATCGTTGCTGGTAGCTCCTTCCATTCGCTTGGAGTCAGAGGCTTGAAGGGAACAGGATAGGCCTTAGGTTCCTTGAACTTATCAGCAGGGCCTTCCTTCAGAGGGTACCTAGGAACAATTCTATCAGGTTGCACTAGAATCTTGGTGGTTGGCCTGATGGAAAATGTTCTAGGGGGCCTGTATCCTCTCATGCCAACAGACTTCAGATAATCCCTTTCAAAGAGTTCACCTTCTGTGCATAGATGCCTGACAAAACACCAGTCTTCATTACTCATCTTCAGACAATCAGCATCAGAAAAGGGATCAAGTGGAGCCCACTTGTGAGCAGGTGGTACCACACCCTTTCTGATCTTCTCAAGTTGCCCTGAGTACATCTGATCTAAGCTTCCTTGATACTTTATTCTTTCAGCATCTGAAGTATGTTTGACTAGCCCATGGTGCAGAGAGATAGGGGGTGTATCTCTGAAATATTGCAGCTCTTCATAGAGGTTTGGAACTTGGGAACCCTTTCCCTCTCAAAGAAAGGTCCTTCATACCTCTTATGGGGCACTTCAGCTTCTTCATCATACTGATGCTGAGTGAAAGGAAATGCATAAGGATCAAAAGTGGGTTCTGTGAAGAAATCCCTACTTTTAGGTCCTAGCCTAATGTGTTCAGGCAGCATACTCCCTTTCCACACCTTTGAGCTTTCTCCTTGCTGAATCTCGACAATGGGATCTTCAGATTGTGTTGACTCTGAAGATGATGATGATTGAAGATGGTGGTGATGATTGAGGTGATGATGGTGATGGTGTGCTCTGTTCTTCTTTCTCCTCTTGTTTCTTTTCAGGTGAGGAAGGAGGTGATGGAGTCACATTGTCAAACCTCACCCTTGGTCTTTTCACAGGGGGTTTGACCTTCTCAGGTTCAGACACCTTCTCCCTTTCAGCTTGTTTTTCTTCTCTTCTCTTGAAATAGAGATTGGCCTTTACGAAGTTCTGGTACTTGCTAGCTTCATCCATAGCTTCCATTTGGCTAGCAATGCTCCTTGTAACCCTAGTAGTGGGTTCAGGAGCTGTCTCAAGAATCTTGCTCTTGGTTCTCCTCCTTTGCTGAACCCTAGACCTCTTTCTCTTCTTATTACTTTGAGCCAAGGTAGCTTGCCTTTCATCTTCAGCCAGGCTAGCTGAGAGGCCAAACAATAGCATAGTCTGTCTTCTCTTGCTCAGCCTTCATATCCAATTCTTCTTGCTCTAAGGCAGTAGCTATGGCTGCCACTTGAATCAATTCTGGATCAGAGGGGCAAGCTGCCAAGGTGAAGCTGCTACAGCTTCAAGATCAGCAAGGTTAGCAATCTCTTCCTCATGAGCCTTTCCTTCTATGTCAGAAGTAGGCTTAAGAGGTTTTGCACCTTCAGAACCCTGACCCACTATTTCAAATGGCTTTTGCAAAGCCTTCTGAACAGGTTCAGATGCCTGAGTGTGCAGAGTAGAGGCTGCTGAAGATACCTTTGCTGCACTCCTCACAGGGAGCTTCTTCAGCTTAGGTTGAGGGGATGGTTTGGAGGGCCTTGAACTCTCCTTTTCTGATGTCCCCTTGAAGCTCTTGTTCAAGAATCTCTATTGTGCTTCCTCTTCTTGAGGCCTTCTCCATGAGGACACTCTCCTTCAGAGTGGGAGATGGAGGTCTTGGAGTGAGAGGGTTCTTCAGGTTCATGCTCTTCAGATTCGACTCACCAAAGAATGCAGGTGACTTGTGATCAAACAGTCTTTTAATTAGGTACTTTAAAGTGCAAGAGTACCTTTTGTAATGAGAGTGTTGTGAGGTAGATTGGCACTAGAGTCTCTAATCTTCTTCTGCATGTGGAACATGATGATGCTGGGAAGATTGACATTCTTCTTCTCAGCAAGTGAATCATGCAGAGATCTTTCCAATTCAGACATGTGGTTTCTGCTTCCACTCTTAGGGATTATGGAGCACCCTAAGATGGAGTGAAGTACTCTGACCTTATCCAGCAGAACTTAGAGTCAGGAGTCTTGGGTTCTTCTGTACATACAACTCTTTGTGTACTTCTTTTGCCCACCATTCCTCAACTCCATCCAGGGAGGAAGGGTTTCTCCTTCAGCCTTGACCTTGGCGATGGTAGAGAGAATCCCTTCATTAACATAGACAGGGACTCCTAGAACGTAGCCTTGATGGCTTTCATACACTCCCTTGGAGTTTGGAATTTCTCTAGCTGAAGCCCAGAAATCTATGACCCTCTGCTCGTGCCATGAACAGTAGATGTTGTCGAAGAATGGAGTCCAGCCAGCAGCATCAAATTCCTCAATCAAATCCATACCAAGATTCGAAGCTCTTCAAGGTCCACCACCTTTCGATTAACCTTAACCACATTTCCACCGGAACTGGAAGACTTCTTTGGTGCCATTGATAAGTTACAGAAAAACCTTGAGAGAAAACGGTTGCTAGAGAGAAGAAGTTCAAAACAGTGCTGAGAGAAAATGTAAGACTTTCCTCGACACTCTTACTCTTGCATTTATAGACCCACTGATGCAATGATGGCCTGTACCGGCTTGCGCGGAACAATTGGGTAACGTGCGAAGTGGAAGAGACAAATAAACGGAAGTCAACCGTCTCAGATAGCACGTCAGCAAGTCATTTCAGACAATGAGAAATTTCAGACACACATATAAAAATTTCAGAAACCCTAAAATTTCAGACATGTCACAATTTCAGACACCCTGGAATTTCAGACGCTCTTAACATATCAAACAATATCATACACAATCAATTATTAAAGAATGCATGTATGTTCAAATTATGCATATGAACTTAAATCTATCTTCAGTCAGGGGTTTTATGAATATATCTGCCTATTGATGCTCTGTGTCAATGAACTGAATATCAAAAAGACCTTTCTGAACATAGTCTGTAATAAAATGATGCTTGATTTCTATATGCTTAGCCCTAGAATGTTTGATAGGATTTTTAGATAAATTAATTGCACTTGTATTGTCACACAAAACAGGTATAGCAGAGATAGGAATATTAAAGTCCTCAAGCTGATACTTCACCCATAGCAGTTGTGAACAACAACTGGCTGCTGAGATGTATTATGCTTCTGCCATTGATAATGCAATGGTGGCTTTACCTTTTGCTTGACCAGCTGATCATGTTATTTCCAAAGAAATTGACATCCTCCACTAGTGCTCTTCTTTCTATTCTATCTCCAACAAAGTCAGCATCACAATATCCTATTAACTGCAATCCTTGTCTTTCTTATAGCATAGACCAAGATTAGTAGTGCCTTTAAGATATCTAAAAATTCTCTTAACAGCTTTGTAATGAGTAGTTCGTGGATCTGATTGGAAATCTAGCACAAGACACACACTGATACATTATGTCAGGGTCTGCTTGCTGTTAATACAATAAGGAGCAAATCATTCCTCTATACAAAGTTTTGATTTACTGGTTCTTCATGTTCATCCTTGCTTAAAGATGAAGAGGGATGCATAGGAGTTGACATGGGTTTGCAATCATTTAAGTTAAACTTCTTGAGCATATTCTTTTGTATATTTTTTCTTGATGGATCCATATACAATCAGACTCTTGCGTAAGCTGAAGTCCTAAGAATAATTTAGTTCTCCCATTAAACTCATTTCAAACTCTGATTGCATTAACTCAGAAAACTCCTTGCACAGAGAAGAATTAGTTGATGAACCAAAAAATAATGTCACTAAACATATATTCTGGACAAGGATAAGATCTTTGTTAGACTGGTTTCTAAAAGAGTTGTATCTACTTTTCCTCTTTCAAACCATTTTTGATAAGAAAACTGCTCAATCTGTCATACCAAGTTTCTTGGGCTTGTTTCAGACCATAAAGAGCCTTTTTCAGTTTGAAAACATTATCAGGAAAAGCTATATCTTCAAAACCAGGGGGTTGTCTAACAAAAACCTCTTCTTCAAATGAATCCATTGAGAAAGCACTTTGTGACATCCATTTGATATAGTTTGATGCCATTATTTGCAACATAAGAGAGAGAATTCTAATTGCTTCTAACCTGGCAACTGGGGCAAAGGTTTCAGTGAAGTCAATACCTTCTTGTTGATTATACCCTTGAGCCACCAATCTTGCCTTGTTTCTGACCACTTGTCCTTCTTTAGACACTTGTTTCTGAACACCCATTTGGTTCCAATAATAGTTTTCCCATGGGGTTTTGGAACAAAGGTCCATACATCACTCCTAGCAAATTGATTTAGCTCTTCTTGCATGGCTAGGATCCACCCTTCATCATGCAGAGCTTCATCAATGTTCTTTGGCTCATTTCAGACAGGAAAGCAAGAGAATTCAGATTCTTGAATTTTGATCTTGTCTTAACTCCTTCTGAAGAGCTGCCAATGATTTGTTCCTTAGGATGATGTGACTTGTATCTCCAGTTAGTTTTCTGAGATACTGTCTGATCTGTCTGAGACTCAACATTTGTCTGAAGAGGTTCAGTGACAGATGGTGCTTCAGGACGCCTTGTTCATCCTTCAAGCTATTATGATCATTCAGCTCCATTCCTGCAAATCATCTTCTAGATCTGATAGTTCCCTATCAGTCTCTTTCATGTCATTGAATTAACATGAATTGATTCCTCTACAATTAAAGTTCTAGAGTTATAAACTCTATAGGCTTTAGATGTTTCAGAATAACCTATGAAAAATCCTTTGTCAGACTTTGCATCAAATTTTCCAAGATCATCCTTGGTGTTGAGTATGAAACACTCACATCCAAAGGATGGAAATATGATATGTTGGGTTTCCTTCCTTCCACAATTCATAAGGAGTGTTTTTCAGAATTGGTCTTACCAATATTCTGTTTTGAAGGTAGCAAGCTTTGTTAATAGCTTATTCTGCCCAGAAGGATCTTGGTAGGTTGCAAGAGTTGAGCATGGTTCTTCCCATTTCTTGCAAGCTTCTGGTCTTTCTCTCAACAACCCCATTTTGCTGAGGTGTTCTTGCCACAAAGAAATTGTGTGAGATCCCATTCTCATCACAGAACAGTTGAAAGTTTGCATTCTCAAACTCTCCACCATGATCACTTCTGATGACAGATATACAGAATCCTTTTCATTCTGTACCTTCTTGCAGAATATTGTGAATTCCTGAAAGTCTCATCCTTGCTTCTTAGGAATAACACCCATGTAAATCTAGAATAGTCATCAACAATGACCAAACCATACTTCTTACCACTAATGCTTCTGTTCTAATAGGACCAAACAAGTCAATATGTAGTAGTTCTAAAGGTCTGCTAGTAGAAACAACATCCTTACTCTTAAAAGAGTGTCTTGTTTGTTTCCCTTTCAGACAGCTTTCACATAAAATTCAGATTTGTAGAAAGCTTGGGCCAGTCCTTTAACAAGGTTGTATTTTGCTAACTTTGAGATTAATCTCAAGCTGGGCATGCCCAGTCTTTGATGCCAAATATGTTTTTCATCTTCAACAGAGATAAACATTTTACATTTTGTCTTGCTAGCTACTCTAGATCAATTTTGTACACATTACTGGTGTCTTTTAGCAGTAAAAAGGATTTGATCAGAGAGTCTTTGACTATACATCCTTCTTTGGTAAAGGAGAACCACATATCTACTGTCACACATTGACTTATGCTCAGTAGATTGGTCTGAGTCCCTCTACTAGAAGGAACATTCTTAATAAAGGGATAAGGAGGATATACTTACAGTCCCCTATACCAGTGATCTTCCCTTGCTGGTTTCCACAAAGGTGACCACAACCCTCCTGCTCTAATGGGTCTAAGGGTTTTGGAACAAAGACCTTTCGCCTGTCATGTGTCGTGAGCACCCACTGTCCAGGTACCATTTGTGGGGTTTCCTTAGTTAACACATCTGTAACAGGAATGATCAAGCTTTTAGGTACCCATATTCTTTTGGGTCCTTTCTTGTTAGTTTTGGGCCCTTGCTTTTCTCTTGTGTTTGCACTGAGCCACATTGTGTCCAGGCTTGCCACAGTGAGAACACCCAATAACCTTCTTTTTGCCTTAGTAAAATTTAAGACAGTAGGAGGTTCATAGATGTTGTGATCATAAAAGCCTAAACCACTTTTGTCAGGGAATGCCTTTGATTTCCAAGTAATCTGTTTAAGATTATCTGTTCCTTCGACAAATTAGCTAAGTCCTTTGTCAATTCCTCAACTTGTTTCTGAAGTTTTTTATTTTCTTCAGATACAGTTTGTGAACTGCTGATTTCAGTCACAAGAATCTTTTCCTTGAAGTCATAATATTTTCTATCTCAAGAGTCTCATATTTACTACACATTTCTGTGTGGGAATTGGGCAGATTCTTATACTCTTGAAAGAGTTCCTTGGAACTTTCCATCAGGTCATCATACATCTCTTGAAGAGTTAAGGGAAATACCTCAGCTTCAGAGCTGTCTGATGAGGGCAGCTGGCCATGAGACACAGGTTGGCCTCTTCTGAAGTGTCCTCATCTTCTTCTGAGGTAGACTCATCAAGATCCTCCCATGTTGTCATCAGTCCCTTCTTCTTCTTGAAGAACTTCTTATTAAAGGTGATCTTCTTCAGTCTTGGCATTCTGCCTTCGTGTGACCTGGTTGTTTGCACTCAAAGCAAGTAATTTTGTCATTTTGAGAGTCTTTACCTGATTTACCTGCTTTAGGGGTTGAAGGTTGGTTCTTTCTAAACTTTCCTCTATTTTGCAGCATTCTCTTGATCTTCCTACTTAGAAGAGCAAGATCATCATCTTCTGAGCTATCTTCAGAATCTTCATCTGCTTCTGAAGTTTCCTCAGCTTGCATTGCCTTCATACTGCCATACCTAGGCTATTTGGCCTTGGAGTTTAGTGCTAGAGACTTCTTCTTGTTGTCATCTTCTTCAAGCTCAAGCTCATGGACCTTGAGAGATCCCAATAGTTCTTTCCATTCTAAGATAGTTTAAGTCTCTTGCCTCTTGAATGGCAGTAACTTTGGGTCTCCAGGACTTAGGCAAACTTCTTAGAATCTTTCTATTGTTGTCCTCCAGATTCATAAGTTCTACCCAAGGACCTGAGTCCATTAGTTATAGTCTGAAACCTTCCAAACATCTGGTCAATGGTTTCAGATTCCTCCATCTTGAACATCTCATATTGATGTATGAGCATGCTGATCTTGGATTGCTTGACAGTTTTTGTCCCTTCATGGGCTGCTGCAGAGTATCCCAGATCTCCTTGGCAGATGAACATCCATGGACCTTCTCATATTCTGATTTGTTCAGCGAGCATATCAGATAGAGTTTGGCTTTGGCATTTAACTGAACTCTAGCCTTCTGCTCTAAGGTCCATTCAGCGTTGGGTATTGATACTATCGTTATGTGTAGGCACATAGTCTCCATCAATGACCACATCCCAGACATCGATGTTGTTGATCTCAATGAACAACTTCATACGATCCCTCCAATAGTGGTAATCTACTCCATTGAATGTTGGGGGTCTTGTGATAGAGGCTCCTTCAGTGATTACTGCCTGTTGTTGGAAACTTCCATCTGGATCTTTAGTCCTCAACACTTGTAAGGTGCTCAACCCTGAGTTAAGCTCTGGTACCAACTGTAGAAACACAGGGAAACACTAAAAAGAGGGGGGTTGAATAGTGTTTCTTAATAATTTATGGAAGTTTTTCACAAATGGTTAAGTTCAAAAGCGGTTTCAGACAGGTTTAGGAAGCTGTCTGAAGTTAAGAAGACTTCTGAAAGTAATCTTAAATAGATTTTCTTGCTTCTTTTAAAATTATTAAAGCAATCTTCAATACCCTTGGGTTAGTATAAATAAATTAACAAGAGATAAGGGATAGAAAACTTAGCCAAGAAATTTATCCTGGTTCACCCACTAACACAGTGAGCTACGTCCAGTCCCAATGGCAAACAACCACTGGAATTCCACTATGTGAATATTCAGATTACAAACTCAAATATGAGTACAGTCTCCTCCAGACACAACGAGTACAGTCTCTCCAGATACCACGAGTACAGTCTCTCCAGACACCACGAGTACAGTCTCTCCAGACACCACGAGTACAATCTCTCCAGACACCACGAGTACAGTCTCTCCAGACACCAACAAGTATTCTTTTCAGTCTAGCCTCTCCAGGCTCTTCAACTAAGTATTCTTTTTCAGTCTAGCCTCTCCAGGCTCTTCAACTAAGTATTCTTTTTCAGTCAAGCCTCTCCAGGCTCAATATGCAGTATTACAACGAAATGTGTCTAAGCTTTTGAACTATACAAGTTTCAAGCTTAAGCAGACACAGTGCAAAATAATAACTGAGGTATACTCAGGATATACAGATGATGTGCAAAGAAGATGAATCAGAGGATTTATCAAAGTAAAGCTCGCAGCGGAATATCTCTTAGGCTTTCTTGCAATAATTTCTCTATATGTTGATGGTCTTCATGGAGGGGTATTTATACCCAACTTCAATCCGTTGAAATACCACCGTTTAGAGATAGCATTAATGCTATTTAATCCGTTGTGAGACATGCTTCTGAGAGCTCTAATATTTCTGACACGGTACAAAGGTTGCTCCTGCCATAAAGCTGCTGCATATGTTGCTGCAGAGGCTACGTTGCAGAGATTTCCTCAGTGGTGTATGAAATTCAAAAATACCAGGAAATGTCTATGTGTTCCTTGCTATAAACGTGTTTGAAAAGGTACGTGCAGCAGAGGTTCAGAAAAGTCTTCACAAGCTTCAGCAAAGGGTGCCACGTCATTAATGAGACTTCAGACAGTTTCAATACTTCAGACGGGTTGTGCACTTCAGACGACTTCAACGCTTCAGACGGGTTGAACCCTCAGAAGGCTTAACTCTTCAGACAGGTTGAACGCACTTCACATAGTCTTTATATAATCTTATAGTGGCTTGCTGAAATCATAGATAAATCATTAAAACGTATATGTATCTATGATAAATATTTTAACTCAAATTTGTTAAGCATTAAAATATGGGAGTTGAGCTGTCTTAAACATCATATTTTCTCTTATGATATTTTTGAGACTCAACAATATGTACACAAATAATATTCTTCTAACCTAAGGTTGAAGCAAAATATTTACATCAGCAAAATATGTACAATGGAATTCACAAAGAGGTAAGAAAAAGTATTTACAATAAGATATATACAACAAACGGAAAGAGGGTATAACAAATATAAAAAGTTAACAATTTTGCACAATTAATTAATAGGCTTGACTCTCGAAGTCCCCAGTGGGAGTCGCCAGCTGTCGCGACCGGGGCCACGACGGGGTCGGCTAGCCCGTGAGAAAAAAATATTGAAAAAATGATGATTTTTTGGGGAGTCGCCACCAATTTATTTGGTTTGGGAAAATTGGAAAACCCACAGATGATTTAAAATTGAAAATCGGTCTACGAACAAGAGATCCGAATTCGGGAGTCGATTATGTGTAGGGAAGGTGTTAGCACCCTACAACATCCGTTAAAAACGGTTACCTTTAATTAATTGTGCAAAATTTATTAACTCTTGAAAATGTTTATTTTACCCCTCAAAAAGAAAATTTATTTACATTCTTTAAATTAAAGAATGATGAGAAAAAATTAATTTGAAATCAAAGGGGCAAAAAATGTTGAAAATTTTATTTTGGCTCGACGGGGAAATCCCGCTCCTACGTATCCCCAGGTGCAATGGAGAATTCAAAGTCACGTAGGTCTAAAAAATGTGTTTGAAAAAAGATTGGTTTTAATTTTAAAAAGGAAGGAAAAGTGGAGAAATTGATTTTGAAAATGTTCTTTAATTTAAAAAAGAATTTTGGTTCAAGTTAGCAAATGGCTATACTATGAACCCTGAAAAATGTTATTGATAGAAATTCTATTCAATAAACATTATCAATTGTGCAAATTTGATTTTAATTTTGAAAATGATTTTGTAATTGCACGTGCTATTGAGTTAGTAAAAGACTATACTCAATAAATTTTTTTATTGAAATGACGTTAAACGATAGAAATGCTGTTCGATTAACGTAATGGATTGGTGAACAAATTTATCTTTAAAAGAATTTTCTTATTTTCAAAGAACGCAGACTATCAAGTTAGCAAAATGACTATACTCAATAGTTCTTTTTAATTTGAATGACGTTAAAGGATAGAAATGTTATTCCGTTAATGTAATTGATTTGATAAATAAATTTATTTTTCAAAGAAAATTTTCTTATTTACAAAATGAGCAGAATATCGAGTTAGTAAATGACTATACTCGATAATTCTTTTTAATTTGAATGACGTTAAAGGATAGAAATGTTATTCCGTCAACATAATGGATTTGATAAACCAATTTATTTAAAGAATGTTTTTTTATGTACAAAACGGACAAACTATTGAGCTAGTAAATGACCATGCTCAATTATTTTTTATTTAAATGACATTAAAAGATAGAAATGTTATTCTATTAACGTCAAAGATAAAAAAAAAAGGGATGAATTGAATCAATCAATATTTACATGAAAACAGAATTAAATTTACAAATAATCAATTATTTACAAAGGAAGAGAATTAAACAAATATTTACATCCACAAATGTTAAATAAATAATTCTAAATATTTAAAAGAAATACAAGATGGTGGATCTAAAAGAATTTACAAAAAAGAGATAAATGATCACAAAATAAATTTACAACAATTAACACATTAGAGTAAAAAAAGGGGGTTAGGCCTCAGCTAGCATCATTGGCCCAACTAATACTCCAACTAAATGGACCAAACAAGCAAAAAAAGGAACACAAGTATGCCAAAAAACGAATTGGGCCTCAACATAGGCCCAACCTCTACCCAAAAATAAACCAGATTTAACACTCATGTGTAATGTAAAAAAAAGTAAAATGAAATCAAGTTAACATTCATACTCTCTTTTCTTTTCTCAACATTAGGGTTTGTAATTTGGGAGAGGGAGAGCCAAATGGGGGAATAGCAGCGGTGACGCTGGCCGCATGCAGTGGAGGAGACACGGCCGCGCGCGGCGGCCTGAGGGGAAAAAGACGCGCGGTGGTAGGTCGCGGCTGCAGTGCGACGGCGACGCGAATGGGAGGGACGGCGTGACAGAGGCCGTAGGAGAGGGCGCGGCCACGTGCAGGACCCGTCGCCGCGACAGTGGCCGCGGCTGACGGTGGCTGGTTTGCGGGGAGAAGAGGAGGTGGAAGTAGGGACGCGCGCGGTGGTTGTGGTGGGTCGCGGTGGCGACCCGGGGTCTGAACGGCGGCGGCGCTGCCAAGGGAGAGGCGTTGCCGCAAGCCTCACCCGTTTTTGGTTCGTCCTCTCTCTCCCTCTCTTGTTTCCCTCTTTGGTTGTTTCTGTTTCTGCGTGTTTTTCTGAGTTTGATTTGGGTGCAGGTGATGGAGGCTTGTTTGCTAATGAGAGGGGGTTGATGTGGAGTGAGGATGGATGGTTGGTGGACCTACCACGGGTGAAACTGCTGAGGCCAGCAGCGGCTGTCACGGCCACTGGTGGTTAGGATTTAAGGGTTAAAAATGTTTCATTTCTATTAGAAACTAGTATCTGGTTCTATAAATTTTAGTTAGCCATTCGATTTGTCTAGGGAGAGACATTCATACAAATATCATTTCTGAATATTTTTAGTTCTTTTACTCAAAAGCATACTATAGATTCAAAGATCACATAATGGATGAACATACTTGGATAGATGAATTACCTTGCTTAGAAGTGTATAAGTATGTGTTTCTATATTGTGTTCCTCTTTCTATTTCTTTTGTGTGTAAATTTGCAATTACTTTGTATGACTTTGTGTTCGCTCTGTAAGCTCCTTTTCTGAAAAAAGAACTCTCCCTTTTGATTCTGAAAATTGGTTCCAAAATGGCCTCCTTTTTCTCAGATTTCTTCCCCTCTTCAACTCTCTTTGAATTCTCCTCGGAAAATAGGTTCTCCCCCTGGATTAATTCTTTAAAATGGGTTGTATGAATTTTTTTGTAGTTCAGAATCCCCCTGTTTGAATTTTGTTCTGAAAACCCTCTTCTTTTTTCTCTCCCTTTTTCTTTTCTTTGTAATTGCTTCTATTTATATTGATCTACATTCATTGCCTCAATCCAATTTTTTATTTTATTGATTTTCTTCCCCTTTTTCCTCTGCTGCCACACCGCCTAAATTGTGAGGTTCCCTGCCATTGCCCATGCTACTACTTGCCGCCCAGGTTCATTGCAAGTTGCACAACTTGCAACTGGTTTCAGCATCCCCTTACTTTTCTTTTCTTTTTTTTATTTTCTGAATTAAGTAATGAAAATGAGCTCTTAGCCCAAAAGGTTTTTTTTAATTTAAACTTCACATTCAATGGGCCCAAAGTGGCCCAATAGATAAAAAAAATCTGAAACAATTTTCTTTTTATGCTGTAAATGAAGCAAATGGGCCCATTGCCTGTAAGAGATTTTTTTGTAAAAAAAATATTTACAAATAATGGGCCAAAACTGGCCCAATTACATTTTTTTACAGAAAAACTTAATACCCTATTTTTGTCAAAATGTTTAATCAATCCATTAATTAATTAACTATGAATAATTAATTAACTAATAAATAAATAACCCATTTTAGTTTTGTTTTAATCATGAAAATGAAAAAAAATGAAGAAAACATGGACAGACAAAATTGGGTGATGACAACTTTGTTTGCAGGTAATCGATTACAGGAGGTGTGTAATCGATTACCAGTGTGGATTGGTGAATCATTGTGATGGATGATTGCTTATATCGAGTTTGATGTATAATTATGATGATTTTTGATAATGATGATTGGTGAATATGTATGATAATACATGATGATGATGATTAGTGTTATTTATGATGATAATGATATTTGGTGATAATTATGATGATTTTTGATAATGATGCTTGGTGATATGTATGATGATACATGTGATGATGATTGGTGTTATTATGATGATAATGATTTTGGTGATAATTATGATGATGATGGTGAATATGTATGTTAATCCATGATGATGGTGAATGGTTTTAATATAATGATTGATAATGATGATGAGTGGTGATATTTATGATGAACCATGATGAGAATGATTGATGATGATGATGTTTAGTGTTGTACCTGAGTATAACTCGGGGAGGTGAATAGTGTACCTGAGTATAACTCGGGGAGGTGATAATGGTGGATGATGATTTAATTAACCTTATGTTGTAAATGATGCTTGAGTATATATATGATGTTGTACCTGAGATACACAATCCCAGTGAGGGTGGGGTGTAGCTCAGGGAGGTGACTGTACTTGAGATACACAAGCCCAGTGAGGGGTGAAGTGTAGCTCAGGGAGGTGAATGTTGTACCTAAGTCTAACTCGGGGAGGTGATTATAGTACCTGAGTGTAACTCAGGGAGGTGAGTATTGATTATGTTATTGATTATAGTACCTGAGTGTAACTCAGGTAGGTGAGTATTGATTATGTTTATTGATTATCGTACCTAAGTGTAACTCAGGGAGGTGAGTATTAATTATGTTATTGATTATGGTACCTGAGTGTAACTCAGGGAGGTGAGTATTGATTATGTTATTGATTATGGTACCTGAGTGTAACTCAGGGAGGTGAACATTGATTATGTTAATGATTATGGTACCTGAGTATAACTCAGGGAGGTGAGTAATGACTATGATAATTTGATGATTGTACCTGAGTATAACTCAGGGAGGTGAACACTGATTATGATGAAATTGAATATGGTACCTGCGGTGTACAAGCCTAGAGTGGGTGAAGTACAACTCAGGGAGGTGCATGATGGTGATGATGATATGATGATTATGATGAATATGATGAAAATAATGATATTGATGATTGTGATGAGTATGATGATAATGATGAGTATGATGATATGATGATAATGATAATTATGACGATTATGATGATATTTGGGATCTACTGGCTTCTGCTGCTCTTGCTGGTTCTGATGCGTCGCTCTGTTGCTGCTCATGCTGCATCTCTGCTCTGCTGCTTCTGCCGCTGTGGTGCTCTTGCTGTGGTTGGTGTCTCTGCTGCTGAGCTCTTTTTTTTGTTGTCGCCTGCGTTCTCTGCTGCTTGTTTTCCCTGCGGGTGCGGCTCGAGTCGTGTCTCCTCTGAATGTATGTCTGCCTGTCTTCTTTTCCTCCCCATTTATTTGTGGTTCTTATTTACAGGTACTGACGATGGCCCCTCAGGTGCCGAGTATTGAGTTGATGGGTGTTTTTTGATACATGTGACATCAGGGCTTAGTATTAGGAGTTTTATTTTATATTTCTATTTTGGAGAGATTTGTGTAAACAGTTTTAAGTGCCTTATAAGGCTAAGAATGATGTTTTACTGTTAACTTTTGAGGTAGTAATATTTTATTTACTTTGAAAACCTTTTGACTCAAACTTCTATTTTGAATAAGTTGACTTTGAAAGAATTGAGGTTTTAATTGAGTTGAAATGTGAACCTTTTTACCCAATGTGATTCGTTATTTTCCTAAGTCTTCCGCTTTGTTGATCATATAAGAGTTTGGGGTAGAAGAGTGTCACAATACGCTCCCTATATATCTTTATCTTTACATATATAAATAGAGATGAGTGGGAGACTACTTTTCCCGCCAAAACTGAGGCTAATAATGTAATTGTGTGTTTAATCTTTTAATTTGAAATTCAAAATTTAAACAATAGCAGTCCAATTAATGTTTAGTAGTGGAATAGTGGGATTGAAAAATGTAAAATCTGTCACTATTTATGTTAATTTTAAATTTTAAATGGATAAAATAAATGTTGGTGGGATTGAAAAACGTAAAACGTAAAATAGTCTCGCCATCCATAGGTTTTTTTTTTTTTTTTTCTATTTCCTTCTTCTTCTTCAACTACCTCATCCAAACGTAAAATCAGTCTTGCCTTGCTCTTTTTCCCTCAAACTACCGAGAGGACCTTTTTCTCCCTTCAATACATGTTGGTATCTGGCTGTCCTTCGGAGCTATGGTCCAATGGTGATGATGGTGTTTCTCTTCTTTGATTTCATTTTCTTCTTTGACCCTTTCTACCACTTATTCTTGGGTTTTCTTCTTCTTTTCCTTTTGCGGATTCCCCTGCCCTTTTGCTTTTGCAACTTCTTCTTCATTCATTGTGTTTATTTGATTTCTTGCATCTGTCCGGTCCCTCTTCGTTCATTTGGTTTAGGAATTTTTTCGACCCCTCTCGCTAATTTTTTTTCTGATTCCTCTCTACATTTTGTTTAAAACGGTGAGGCGATATGCAATACATGGTAACCTGCGTATTTTTTCTTCGATTCCCCTTGCATGTACTAACGATTTTTGTTTTTTTGGCCTTTTAATAGGATTTCATCCAGTGGGAACTTGCTACAATGGAGGTTACTGATTCAGTGGAGGTGTGGATTCTTTATTTGATATTGGTATTCTCTATAAATTTTATACATGCTTTAAAATTGATTTTTTTTAGTTTTGAAATTTTACTGTGTCATGGTTTTGTTAATGAAGTTTGAAGCAGTAAATTTATGTCAAAATAAAATCATCTTTTTAGTTTATTTGGTCGAATCATCTTTTCAGTTAAACTTAAAACCATAATGGCCTGCATTGCACATTTGGAGTTTAACACCAATTTCATTCAACATTTCTCTTATGACAAGCAGCAGTAAATGAGACTGAGGTCTTCTTTAGCTGTCCAGCCCTACAAGCTTTTAGAGCAGGTTTTTTCCCTCATTCCTTTCCTTAACTCCTTTCTTCCCTTTATTATGTATTATTTTTATAACCAAAGTTTCTCTTTACTTTATATTGTCTTTCACTGGTTTGTGCCATTAGTCGATTTGGAAAGACACCTTAGAGTTTCTGTAAATCTTTGGAAGGAAGGATATTTTTTTACTATTAAAGCGTTAACAAATGTCATTGTTATTCCATTGTTTAACCATTCAAGATTGTTTCACTTTTCTTTTTCAATATGAAACTTTAGTTTACTATTTAAGTTGAGTTGCTGTATAATGAGTCTAAAAATAGAAGAAAATTTCATTTTAACTAATTCAATATTTAATTATAAAGAATTATCTTTATATTTCATATGAATGATATTATAATAGTAGAGGGGATGATGAAGACTCTAAAATAGAAAGGGATAAGAAAGGTGAATATGATATTCTCTATAAATTTTATACATGCTTTATAACTCATTTTTTTAGGTTTGTAATTTTACTGTGTCAAGGTTTTGTTAATGAAATTTTAAGCAGTAAATTTATGTAAAAAAAAATCATCATTTTAGTTCATTGTGAATCATTTGTTGGAAATTAAAATTTGGCAAACTTGATATGCATAATCTATCATTTGTTCCTATATGGCATGCATGCTAGATTGTCATGCTTCAAAGATTTTCAACTACATGGTATAATCTTTGTTTTGGTTTTATATGGTATGAAAATTAGATTATCATGCTATTGAAAGTCGAGATTTTCAACTTGTCATTTTAGTGATTTAACAATCATGCATGCTTGGTTTTAAAAGTCACAAAAGGTGGCTTGTTTGTTGGTTTTAGAGTTTATGTTTTAGTATAAATAGGTGTGGTATTAGTTAGTTTAAATATCAAGGTGAGTGTTAGAAATTGAGAGAAAAACTTCAACAAGTTTTTGTGTCAACTTGAGTGTGTAAATTGGCTATTAACAAATGCCAAGTTTGTGAGTGTATTATTCATCAACAAAATAAGAATAAAATGTGTGTGAAATTAGTTCTTGAGTGTTTATATATTTTTGGCATATACAATTTATCAAGGCAATTTATTTTAATTGCCAACATCATCTTTTTAGTTAAACTTAAACCATTAATGGCCTACACTGCACATTTGGAGTTTTAACACCAATTTCATTCAACATTTCTCTTATAAGTTTAGGAATCTTAGTTAAGTAATTTTTAGAAGTTTAAGTTGTTGGTAATCGATTACTAGCACGTTGTAATCGATTACCTGAGAGTTATGTTTAAGGTAATCGATTACCCGAGAGCAGGATTGTTGGTAATCGATTACTAGGAATTGGTAATCGATTACCAGAGAGATGAATTTTGGGGAATCGCCTGTCAGGAGTGTGTAATCGATTACCTTAGAGCTGAAGTTTTAGTAATCGATTACTAGTGTTTGGTATCGATTACCAGAGATCTAGGCTTCTAGTAATCGATTACCAGGAGTAGTAATCGATTACCAGATTACCAGAATGGGTTTTCAAGAGTCTTTTTAGCCTATGGTAATCGATTACAGTAAGTCTATAATCGATTACCATCACTTAATATATATAGACTGGTGTGAAATTAAACCAGATTTTCTCATTCTTCTTTCCCTTCACCGTCTTAGAGAGTGTGTGTGTGTGAACCGTAGAGAGAGAAACTTTGAGTCGGAACTTGGGAACGGATTCGGAGCAAGGAAACATCAAGGAATTCACCCACAAACATCTTTCTCCTCTTAAATCTCTAGGATTGGTGAGTACAACTCACTTCCTTATTAGGATCTAGAGAACCCTTTTTATGCATGCTCCCTCTTCCTAACCCCTTTTCTTTAATTTTTGTCGATTATGGATTCTAGTGGTAGATTCTATCTATATTGATGTGATAATTGATGGTTCGAAAGTATGGATTGGAAATCGAGTAACAGAATCCTTAGTTTCGAAGAGTTCGAACTATCAAAACTATCGAAACTAACAGAACCACTCGATTCCCCTTGTACTTATATCCAAATCGATTGCATTTTCCTTGATTACTTATAGTTCTTGGATGCTATTGCTTGAATTGACGATTGAAATGAAGCTTGAAATTTAGATTCGTAAGGGTCGAAATTTTGGAATAGTCGAAACTAGTTTAATTGTTGGCAATTGTTATGAATAAGATGTTGCATTACTATTCTATCATGGATATGATTAGTTTGAAGTAAAATTCAAGCCGGTCTTGTGCTGTGAGTAAAAATAAAAGAATAATTGTATTGAAAACGTGACTTCGGTCCAGTTTGGGTGTGATTCGTCCTCGGGAAAGCCGGTTCCCGTAGTCTGAGCTCAGGTCTAACTCTAGAAAGTGATAAGAACATGTCTGCTGGGCACAGTAGTGAGTGCATCATATTGCATTTAATTGATTGTGGATGGTTTGGTTGATATGATGAATTAAACTATGACATGAAATTCTTATCCTTTTGCATTCATGCATGTGTTTGTATTCACTGAGATTTTATCTCACCACGCGTTATATGGTTTTATAGATGAGCAGGTACCACCACCCTTGGATTCTCAGACTAGAAATTGAAGTGCTCCTCAGATCTATATATATATATATATATATATATATGTAGATAGATGTATATGCTTAGTTTTAGTTTATTACCAGCATGGTTCCTTATATATATATATTTCTTGAATGTTATGTAGACAACAAGAACACTATGTATTTTGGAGTTGAGCTTCTTTATAATGGCTATGATGTATAAGTTGGACTCTGTTATGTATATAAGTTAGTCTTATTCACAAACTATTGGTTATTCGTTGGATTACTTACAATTTCGTGAATGAGTTGATATTCGAAACAATATACTTTAAATTTAAGCCAGGGATTTTGGTTTCCAACGGACCAAGTTCTGGTTAGAAATTTAAGGTGTTACAAGAAAAATGCAAAAAGCCTGTCATTTTTTTAACAAAATATTTACATTGATGCTCTCACTTTTACAAGACATTTTTGTTTTGATGATGTTGTTAAATTATGTATTTCAAGGGTACCTTATTAATGGAGATGTGGTAACTTTTACATGCTTTAACATATACATGTTCTTTTTGTGTCCCTTTGGGATCATTTGAAATGTATCCCATATATTAATCATGAGCCTTTGTGTCATATCTATGTCTCTACCATGATCTAAATCATATTTGTGAAGTTTAAATGCAAGTATGTTTTCAAATTGTCAATTCATCACCGATTCATGTCTTCATCTTTCAAATAATTGTACTGAAATGAATGATCTGGAATTTTTTGGATATTAACTTAATGCTTTTTACGTATAATATAAATATTGCTTTTAAAATTAAATGAATTAAGAACTCTATCCATCATTGAAATATGCTTTTATTTTCTCTGTTATATGCTTTCATGAACCTAATGTTTGAATTTATTGAATCCTTTAGTAAATGTTGTTGAAAATTATCCTTTTTAGTTATATTTTAAGTAGCGGCCTTAATATGTTATTAATTTAATGTATCTATTGGGATGATATTTTCGAAGATTAATAACTTAAGAGTTTAATATATTGTTGATAACTCATAGTCACATATGCTATTTTTTCATAACTAGAAGATAGTTTTATATGTGTGTAACCTCTTTAAAGGAAGTTAAAATCAGTCAACTACAATAAGATAAGCATATGGTTGATGGAAAGACTATATTTGCCTTGGCTCTTTTCTTTTCTGCCTACCAATGCACTTATATACTCATCCATCGAGAATTATTAAAACTTGAAGTTTAGAGATAATTATTGTAACATCCCACTTGTAGGCTATCTTAAATGAGTAAGTTAAGGGGGTGATCTATAATTGTTAAATTTAGAAACTAATAGTGATAAGTAAAATATAGGTCAAATTTCTATTTCAAACAAGTATATAATTTTAACTTAAGTGAAATTTTGAAGTAAGTTTGAGTTCTGGTAATCGATTACAAGGAGTCGGTAATCGATTACCCGAGAGCTAATTTTTAGGTAATATATTACTCACAGGGTGTAATCGATTACCTGAGAGCTGAGTTTTTGGTAATCGATTACAGGGTGACTGTAATCGATTACCCGAGAGTTGTATTTTACGTAATCGATTACTCACAGGGTGGTAATCGATTACCTGAGGAATGAGTTTTTGGTAATCGATTACCAATGGTTATCGATTACCAGTTTCCCAGAAACGCTTTCCAGTGTAAATTCTACCTCTGGTAATCGATTACAGCATTACTGTAATCGATTACCAGCTGTTCAGTATAAAAGCCCGGACATGCAAAAATCGGAACTCACCATTTTCTTTTCACTCTTCTTCAACCCTAGAGAGAGAAGTGAGAATTCTAGAGAGAGGGAGTCAATTTCGGAGCTTTGAAAGGAGATTGAAGCTTAAATCATCGATTGAATCACTTCAAGTCCTCATTTTCCATCTTGATTTCATAAGATTGGTGAGTATAACTCACTTGTAGAGTAGAAACTATTGGTCTCAATGCATGTTCCCACCCATTTCTCTTCCCCTTTCTTGATGTTGGATATTTGATGTTTGAATTGATAATTTCTTGTTGTTTGGATTGATTATTGATAGATTGAGCATATGAGTGTAGAATCGAGCGTCGAAATCTTTAGTTTCGAAGTTTCGAAACTAACGAACTATCGAAACTATCGATTTCCTCTATTGTAACTCCTGAAAATTTGAATCGGTTAGTTCTTCGTTAAATGTTAGTTTATGGATTGAAACAGATAGATTAGAATTCAAATTGGAAAATTGAGACTTACGTTCGTAGGATCGAAACTTTCGAAATAGTCGAAAATTGCGATATTCACTTGTAATTGTCATGTATAGAGTGATGCGTTGATACACTATCATGATTATGTATAATTGAAGAGAATTCAAACCGGTTTTGTGTCGTGAGTAAAAATAAAAGATTAATGGTATTGAAAACATGGCTTCGACCCAGTTTGGGTGGGATTTGTCCCCAGGAAATCCGGTTCCCGTAGTCTGAGCTCAGGTCTAACTCTAGAAAGTGATAAGAACATGTCTGCTGGGCACAGCAGTGAGTGCATCATGTTGCATAATACATATGTGATGATTGTATTGAATTCTTATAGAATTTGAATTGGTATAACTATCTACTCTTTGCATTGATGCATATGAGTTATATTCACTGAGATTTTTATCTCACCACGTGTTATGTGGATTTGGTTTAGCTGAACAGGTACCTCTGTTGTTAGATTCGCAATCCGGGAAGTGAAGAGCTTGGGAGGATAGATATTTGTTCTTTCTTTTGGTTGTTCTGGTTAAATCGATATGTGTATATGTATATGTGAATTAGTAGGATTGATGTTACTTAGTAAGTTTGCTTGTAATCCCTTAATGGATTAGAGGAGTTTTCTATGAAAAGGTTGTACTTATTTTGGACTCTTATATCGTTGTTTAGTATGTTCATTGAATTGTTGGATTTTTGTTGGATTTCTTACAATTTCTTGAATGAGTTGATATTCGAAATAGTATACTTTAAAGTTCAAGCTCGGGATTTGGTTTCCAACGGACTAAGTTCTGGTTTAGAAATTTAAGGTGTTATAATTATATATTCTCCTTTTACAGTAAATATAGATATGAACTGCAAAAGAAGAAAATAAGACAACAGGTAAAAAAGTGTTGGTAGATTATGTTGTGATTTTACCTGTAGTGTCCATTTTAAAAAAACTTATTTATCTTATGTAGGTAAAAGTAACTTGGATTCTATCATTGAAGGAGGGGCTGCAATTGCTATATTTATTAGGTGCTTTGCAGATAAAAGAGGAATAGAAAAGGAGCTTGAAAAAAAGCTTTTTTTAGTGTTTCCAAGAGGAGTTCTTGCCACCATAAGTGTAATAGTTATTTGAATTCTTATTGTTCATTTTTGTATTTGGCCCACACTTGAGTCTTGGATTTAACATCACTTCTGATTTATTTGCTTTCAAACTTCTTGAATGCTACATGTGTTGCTTCTCTTATTGACAGTTTATAGCTCAGTTGCATTGAGGCAGTTTTTCTTTTTTCAAGTGGTCCTGATACGAAAAGAATTTTTCTTTCCTACTTTGAAACTATCAACTATCAAATACTACTTTTCTTTAATAATAACATTGTCAAAAGTTTTAGAGGACAAGTACAAGATTAAATAATTAGTTTGCCAAAGTACTTCAGCCTTTAATTTCTAGCTGTCATATATACCATATGTTGTTATTCTTTTAAAAGGAATGTTGTTGCTACAGGATCATATTGTGTTTGTTATTATTAATGCAGAGATGAGGACCTATGACTATATCTTGGCGATGGGAGAAGAGAATCAAACCATGGAAATGGAATCAATGGATTATTTTGATTTCTCATCAGATGAGAGCATTGATTTTCTGTCACCTGAAAAGCCAACACTAATGTTAAGGTTTCTATGCAAAGGACAAGGGGAAAATCAGGTAAGAATTACATAGGATGCATCATTTTAATGCCGTATTTTTTATTCAAGCCTCACAGGGGCAGTTTGTTTTGAGTTTCAGAGCTCACCTAAGTTGTCTATCAGGATCGAAGTTAAAACTGAACCCTCATCCCCCTTGATCAAGACAAAGAAGTTTCACGATAGCATTAAATCATGGAATCTCATAAAGTTAACCAGAGAAAAGGCCTTATTGGTAGCTGAGAAGGCCAGGGAAAAGCTTCTAAAAAAAGAAGCCAATGGGAGAAAAATGATTCATTAAAACCATCTTCCATATGAGACAAAATGTGGACCATTGATGAATGCGGATAAAGATATGGGCAATAAGGGTTCTGGCTCCGCACCTTTTATAGCAAAAGGGAAACTTTCTAGATCACCATTAAAGTTTCAGGCCCAAGAAGGAGATTTTCTATTGGCTCATCAATGGTGATCTCAAGCAGCATGATGACATCTCCACAACACAAATATAAAAGTAGTTTTGAATTGAAGTTGACAGGCGTGTTGAGGGAGCTTAAAACACATATTTCAAGGCAGGTTTTATGTCCAATTATCAGCAAAGATGGAAGTGAACCATCCCTAAGATAGACATTGTATTTTAGAAGTTGAGATTCTCAACCTTACAGAAATATTTGTTGATATGTCCATTAATCATGTCCATTACTATGCAACATTATTGATTCCTTATAATTTTATACATGAGATGGTTAATCTATATATATGTAACATGGATTTCAATTTAATTTATACATGGGTTTTTACCAGCTAAAGAAAATTTCATCATATAAAGGCAATGCTATCATGTTAATTTTCAACTACCCAATATTATAGTTATTATCTAATATTATTATTATAAAGTGTAAAGTTATTTTAAACAAGAGTTTTATTGTACTCATTTTTCTTCTCAGTGAAATATGATCCAAAGATTATTAGGTCCCTCCTCTCTACACGCCCAAAATAAAATGAGAAGAAACCAACAATAATTGTGCTGACATGCTTTCATTATTGTAATGAAGTATAAGAAGTTGCTGCTTTTGAGTTCTTCCCTCTGTCGTGTAATAATATATGTAATTTGTTATGTGTAAAAAAAGGAAAAAGATTAGAGTAATCATATCTCAGCTCAATCAACAGTCAAATACATTTTTTTCCTTGCATTGTTTTTTAATATCAATGTAAACAATATTTTCATTTTTCTTTTCTTAATTTAGTAAATAAATTATAAAAGATAAATATAATTGGTTAATATATGTGTTATGTGTTTGATGTTTAATTTAGTAGATAGTAGTTATATGACTTTTTTCTTCAAGCTTCAAACCCCTTTTAGTAAAAAAATGACAAATCTAATTGTCAGAAAATAAAAAATTTACATAAAATGTATTAATATTGATATTTAAATTATATGGGTAAATATTTATATGTAGAAATAAAATTTTGCATAAAAACACATTCATATTTTGATCATAAAAGTACAAAAATATATGAAGATATAATAATTTTAAGAGTAAAAATACACCACACGGGATAATATCGTTCTAGATGAAAATAATGAATTATCAAAAATTAAGTTCGATAAAATGACATTGTTTAAATTTCAAATTATATTAATTATTTTTATTGTAGTTTTATTTTCAATGACAACAAAAAAATTGGGGGGCAATCATTTTAATTGCATGTTGAAAATACAAGAAAAATCTTAATTATAATTAATTTATGAGGTAAAATTGAATGAAGTATTACAATAAAACTTATTAATAATTGAATCATAAGGTAAAATAAGTCATACGTGATGAAAAATTTACACAAAAAAATATTAATATTAAAATTGTTGGAAGAATGATATTAAAATAATATATGAAGATTAAATTTATGTCGATTATAAATATTTTCCTCATGTTTTGTGTTTTTAGATGTAAAAATACTTAGAAAAAAACAATTAATAAAAGTGAAACACTTTTTTAAATTGAATGGTATTTTATTGATATAAATTTCTTTTTACATTTTTATAATATTTTATACATCAAAGGGGTATAAATATTTGTAAAAAATATTATTAATATATAAATGTTAATTTAGTATATTGATTGAAAGAGGTAAGCATAATTTTCCAAAAGATAAAAATTTACATAAAATTTATTAATATTTAAATTTAAAGTATAGGGCTACATACTTATTACATCTACTTATGTTTTGTTATTTTTAGTTGTAAAAAATTTTAAAAAATGATGTATAAAAAAGAGTTATTGCTTTAAATTGAATTATGATTTTATTGATAATAGTTTCATTTGAATTTTTGTTATAATATTTTTTATACATCATGGGAAATAATGCTTTACATAAAATTTATTAATATATGAATATTAAATTAGTAAATAGATTATAAAATATAAATATAATTTGTTAGCATATGTGTCTGTTGTTTAGTTTATTAGATAAGTAGTTGTGTGGCTTTTTCTTTGGAAATTAGCCCCTTTTAGAAAAAAAAATTGCTCGATTTAATGCATCATACCTATGAAGGCATCGTCAAGTCTTGACATTAACAAAATAAATGAGGCTTCCAACTGGCTTGCTCCGATTTGGATGTAGAACAAGTAAAGAAATTCTCATAATTGGTGCTTAGTATTGGAGATGGAACCATTGGGGAACCAAATGATGGAGAGGTTAGTATTCAAATTCCAAATGATTTACTTATATCAGATACTGTTGATCCAATAACTTCAATTGTGGATAATACTTATCCCTCATTATTACAAACATGCATGATGCATTGTTCTTTCAACATCGAGCTATCTTAGCTCCAATATATGTTGTCATTAATTCTTGGACAAGCAAGAACATATATACCTAAGTTTTGACAGTCTGTGTACACAGAGAGTGTTTATTTAAATACTCCAGATGATATTCACACTCCAGAATTTTTTAATACAATTAATTCATTTGCGCTTCCAAATCATGTCTTATAGTTGAAATTTGGTGCACCAGTAACGTTGTTGAGAAACATTGGTTAGTCTTCAGGTCTCTGCAATGGTACTAGCTAGGCCTATTATTACTCAGTTAGGTGCCTATGTATTGGAAGCAAAATTCATTTCTGGAGTAAATGTATGGCACAAAGTATTCATTTCTAGACTGTTATTGACTTTCAGATAATATAATTCCTTTTAAGTTTCAGAGAAGGTAGTTCCCTATCATTGTATCATTGCAATGACTATCAATAAAAGTCAAGGTCAATCTTTGAAACATGTCGGAATTTAGTTGCCAAAGTTTATCTTCTCTCATGAGCAATTATATGTTGCAGGATCCAGAGTCACAAATAGAGGAGGATTGAATTACTCATAACAGATGATGAAGCGCATATTTCTGATATAACTTCAAATGTTGTATATAAAGAAGTCTTCCAAAATTTAAATTAGGTCGTTCCTCAATTCTTTTAATTAGAAATTATTATTATTTGTCATTATTATTTTTATTGATCAAATCATTTTCTATCCATTTGTGTTCAATCAATGAATACCATATACTAATCTTCTTTATCACATTTCCACATTTTTTCCCAAGTTTTTCAGGAAACTTCTTTGAGTGGTTGCTTATAATTTTTGATATAGTGATTTCATTTAAAATTTCTGGATCAATATTGTTCTGTATGAACAAGTTTTATCAAAAAATGTTTACTGAATCATCAACGCTTCAAATATATTTGTTATTAAGACGTCTTTAGAATGAACTTTATTATAATCATTGTTATTTAAGTACTTTTTCTTTTTATTCTTATTTAATATTTATTGTTATAATAGCTTTTACATGTGTTCTTAGCTAAATTTAATACTCAATTTTCTATTATTTTCCTCATATTCCCGTCTCGTGCATCACACGGGTCACTCACTAATATATTTTTTATTTCTTTGACTTAATTTCCTATCACATCACATTAATTATTACATCTTTCATTTTTTTTCTTACTTTGTGGTGTCAAGCCCCAAAAGAAAACCCATGGCTATTAGAAAATGCTTGGTTAGTTTTCAAGAAGTGGGAGAAGTTTTAATATGTTATCTCTCTCTAAAAACCAATTTTCTTATTATTTAATAAAGTAATGATAACAGTATAATTGAAATATAGTAATTAATGTAATTTGGAAATTTTAAAATGATAAATGAAAATAAAATTAATTTTTAAATTGACACTTAAAAGAAGTGAATGCACGATTATGGGCATAAGTTTCTCAAAATATTTAATACAACCCTATTCAGTATCCTTTCAATTACTGTTTTCCTAAACAAATTTGGTTCACCAAAAAAATATTCTTTCAATTTCTTAAAAAAGTATTATTAATTAATAATATTTGACTTAATTAACATAGCTTTGAAAAATCTAATCAGACCTGATGGGAAACGGGCCTAGAGACATTATGGAGATTAAGTGTATGTTTGTTTATAATTTTTAAAAATTATTTAAAAAAAGTTAAAAAACTTATTTAATAGACAATTTTAAAAAATGTGACTATTTTTTAGTTTTTAAAAATTAAAATTTTAAAACTAATTTTATGTAAATAAATCATTTCATTTATAAAAAATAATTTTTAAAAACATTTTATAAAATAGGTGCTTCAAATATTTATATTATAATGTAAATTTTAATTCTCATTACTTGTAAAGTATTTTTTTTATTATTTAAATCAGTCTTTTTAAATATATATATTTTAAAAAAATTGTGCTATATATACATATAATACTTAGCTACTAGTTTATGATTATACCAAAGCACAGTTGAAAAAAGCAACTTTATTTTTTTTTATACTCCCCTATTTTATATCTTACTTTTATTTTATGCACCAAAAAAAATCTTACTTTTATTTTTACTACACGGGCAACTTTTGCAAACCCTATAACGGTTGCTTTACTATAATAGGAATCAGATCCTCTCCATTTAAGGCGCGAACAGGAGATCAAGTTTCTTCGCTTCAGTCGTCCGATCCATCCAACAGTTATTAGAATCCCATCATAATTAGTTGAACGCAACATTTTACACCGCTTCAACGCAACATTCTGCAGTCACACCATAAGCTAATGATTTACGAAAAAAAAAAAAATGCAGTTGAGAAATCCATTAATTTCTAGGGTCGCAATTTGGTACTCTCCTGTTAGAGAGAGTTTTGTATCTTCTTATCATTTTTTTATTGAATAGACCCAAATTACGTAGGAACAAGTCGTGTACTATGTCCTAAATTATTTCGAAGACATAAAAATAGATTTTAAATGAGACACATGTGTATTGTAAATGAGAATGTGAAAAAATGGGGGAATACAATAAAACATACATGATAATAGTTATAGAGGGTCAAAAAGTCTTTCCAAAAATTAAAAATACAAATTCTAATAGTTAAATATTGTCCTATAAGTATAAAAATACTAAGATCATTTAAGAAAGTTGAGAGAAATTGATTAAATGATCAAAGAAGGTACCAAAACCCTCTCTCACGAGAGGGTACCATAGAATTTCCCTAATTTCTATTACCAAAATAGCATTATGATCATCATCGATCTATTTCTCATCTTCGGGTTACTTGTGGATCTTGTAACACCCCCAACCTTATATCATCAACTAAGAACCCATATTCCTTAGGTAAACTCAATGGAAACATGCATTAATATCAAGAATTGATAAAGATCACACAATAATTAATTCCTATCTCTAGGTAATTAACTGCTTATGATGTTTGCTTATGATATAAGTTTTTCCCCAATTTTCCAATTGTGAGAATCACTCCAAGTTCATTCAATTGAGTGGCGAAATCAATTGATCGAAGCATTAGAGTAGAAGAAACCAATATAATTGGATCACAAAAATCTGAATTGAAATAAAAATATAGGAATTCACGGAGTTTGAAATACATATTTACCAACCCCTAACCTAAGGGATTTAGAAATCCATTACAATTGAAAAGCAAGAGAGAAAAGAGATGCAAACTCTAAAGAAGAATTCATTAGATTTTAAAACCTTAATCTCCGAGGAGAGAACTCTATGATTTTCAATCCTAATATGAGAGAAAATCCTAAAAACTCTTTTAAAAAGGGTAAAATAGCCTATTATATACTATCAGCGCGTGTGAGGACATAACAACTGTAGACGTCCCCACACACATATAAGTGAAAAATATATGATAATTTACTGTATAGTTTTCTTCTACACTTATCAAGGGTAAAATAGTAAATTAATGCCCCAAATTACCTATTTTTAGTAATAAATGCATAAATTGTGAATATTTGATTTGAATTTGAATATGATGCTATTTTGATAGAAAATCTGTTAATTTTGCAGATAAAATGGCAAGTTTTAAATGAAGAAACAAGATAACATTTATTTGAAGAGAGAATCTGCAAGATAAGGATTTAAATGGCAAGCTGATTAGGATAAGATCAACAATTAATTGGATAAGGATTCTGCAGATTCAATTCTAAATTCAAATTGAAGATCAAATCAGCACAAGATCAAGCTAGAAAGAGGAAATAAGGAAAACAGATCAAACAAGGATAAGATCAGGAAGAGATCAAGCTGAAAAAGAAGAAATCAAGGAAAGTTGGAACGTAACTCACGCTCCACCTGCGCTGAGCATAGGTGGAGCGCAACATTAAAAGTTTGTCTCTGGATCCTACGCTTCAAACGCACTGAGCGCAGGATGAAGCGCAGGAATACGGATCAGTTTTTCAAAGAATTTCAAATCAGATTCCTTCCAGATTTCAGATAGCTTTCCAACTTCTATAAATAGAACCTTTTGGCAAAGATCAAGGGAGTTTGGAGAGAGAACGAAGAGTAGAAGCTAGGCTGGAGAAAAGTGTGACAGTTTCTCCATTGGTGTGTAATGGCTACCATGCGTAGCTAAACTCTCCAATAGGATTGAATGTAGTTGATTCAATCCCTGATTGGTATGTGAATTCTCGTTATATTTATAAATCTCTATTTTTATGATATCGATATTTTATACTTTGCTTAATGCATAACTTTTCCGCCTGAGTGCCGGGTTAGTTTTATAGGGCACATTCGAGAGGTGGTTCAATAGAATTAATAGCAGGTTGGGGGAGCCTAGAGATAGGAAACTTAAATTCTGATTGGTAAAAGTACTTAAAGTAGTCACTATGGGATCGAGCTAAAGGGCGAACCGATAGTTTTAACAAACGGAAAATCAGATCATTAAAGTCGGGGTAATTTGTCGCTTGGGAGAACTCGCATGAATTATTTCTGAGTATTTTATCACTGGTAGTCCAGGGTAAATAATATAGTTTGGCTAGGGTATCATAATTATATATTCATAAATAATATTGGGGTTCACATATGAAAGGGGGGTGCGATGATACGAAGTTCAATCCTAGTCCAAGTAACTATCTCTATCTCACTACTAGTTCAATTTTATTACTTACGCAATTCTCTACACCAACAATTTACACACGCTCTTACTGATAATTGTGACCACTAACCTTTATAAATCGAACCGTTTCCTGTGGATACGATACTCTTACTTACTATTGGTACGCTTGCCAGAATTTCAACACACATATAACAAAATTCCTAAAATTTGTTGGTGTTTTCACGTCCCAATGTGCAGCTCTTGTGTGACCACATGCAACCATACAATAGCCTTCACATTGTTGGTATGCTCGCGTCCTCACATGCACTCTACTTCCTGATGTGATCACGCAACACATATAGTAAAGCTTCTTCACTTTCTGCCATGCTCGCATCCTCACGGAACAGATTTATATGTCCTCACGCTCATATGAAAGAATGCAATTAAACTTGGCACTCTAATGTTCTCACAAATATATATCTTGTCCCCATAAGCTCATCCAAAACATTCTTCTTCCTTCATCTTTTTTTTTGTGTTAACCATAGGTATCCCCTATTACCAAGGGTAATCTTGTTGAAGCTTAGTTATAGAGAAGACTTCTCACCCCTCCCTAAAAGTGTATTTATGGGATCGAACTCGGGAGCTTTTAATAAAATGCCTACAAAAACAAAAAATTAATGACCAATTAAAGTATATTTACTCAAATTAAACTACTACACCTAAAATAACACATTAGTATTCCTAAATATTTTTTATTAATTTTTTACCTACTTTAACCTAAGTTGTAACACCCGCGCGTTTTACCGTTTTTTGTCATTTTTTTTTTTTTTTTTTTTCCGTTTTTGCCATTTTAAGTGTTTATTGGATTTTGAGTGATTAAATTATTTTTAATCATCAAAATTTATATTTTTGGATTTAGAATTAAATTTCCTATTTTTAGGGAATTTCTGGGAATTTTTGGGGTTTTTCTGTGAAAAATGACCTTTTTGCCCCTCCTGTCCCTTGACCCGGGCCAGGAAAATTGCACAAGCCTTCCTTTCTCTCCTTAAGACCGTGCAACCAGCCTTGATGCATGGGAGACACTTGTCTTCCCATCTCTTCCATTCCACCATAGCTTGAAAAGGTGAGTATGTCATATAAAAAACATTTTCCTCCTTTTTCTTTCATTTGTTGCATGCAAGCAAGGAGAACTTTCCTTTTTCTCTCATCTCTCTCTCCCTTTTCTCTCTCAAAAACTTCAATCCCTCCATAAACACCCACCAAGCTTAGGTTCCATTTTTGAGCCTAAGCTTAGAAACACTGGCTTTCTAGCCTTTAGATCTTTGTTGGTGACTAAAGGAGGCATCTTTGGGGCTGTTTTGGGACCAGAATTCTGCACTCATTTTCTTGGAAATTTGAGGTAAAGGGGGGGGGGAGAACTTGAACTCTAGTAGGATTGGTAACTAGAGTCAAGGATTTGCCCTTAAAATCCTTATTTTTACTCTTGTTCTCCTTGAAAAAAATCACTTTTTGAGTTTTTCTTTGAGCAAATGTTTTGGATTCTTGGAGCTGGTTGTTTACATGTTTTTAAGTTTATTTTGATGCTTGGAATGTGCTTGGATTGTGATTGTTGGTGCATGCAAGCCAAGAAACAATTTTGGAAAAATTTTCCCCTTTTTCCTCTAATAGCTCTCGGCCTTGAGGGATTTTGGGGCTGCATGTGTTTCAAAAATTTTTTGGCGCTTGGAATGTGTTTGTATGATGAATCTATGAACATGCATGAAGTTGGTTGAAGGTATACAATTGTTTTGGATGATGATCTTTGAAAAATAGTGTTTATGAGCTTGAAAATGGAGTTATGAACTTAATGTGTATGTGGATGATTTTGAGTGGATTAGTATGATATTTGGCATTTAGATTGTTTGTTTATGAATGTGTGAAGTTTTGGTGAAGATTGGATGTTGTGAAAAATTTGAAGTTTTGATGAACATTCTAGTTGTTCTTGATGTTCATGAGTTGTTCTTGATGAAACTCATCAAGAATACCTTTTTGATCTTAAAAAGGTCAAGGGTGTTGAAAACATGTTTATGGGCTTTGGTGGTCCAAAAGGACTAAGAAGCAATTTTACAAGTAAAAGGACTAAAGTGCAATTAAGAATAAGTCTTTAAAAATAAATAAAACAAATTCGAATTTTCAATTCCAACCAAGTAAAAGTCAACTTAAAGGTCAATATTTTAGGTTGCCATGACTAAAATAATTTCCTAAGAGTTATAAAACCTTTAGGCTTTTAATTTAAGTTTAAAACCTTTAAGAAAAGGAGTTAAAGACTCATTAAAAGTCAATCAAGATTAGATTATGAAATTAAAAGTTAGATTGGAGTTGGACTTCAACTCTAATCCAAGTTATTAAGAAATTAAAACTTAGAAATTTATTTGTAGACTTAGCTAATCTAATTACCTAAGTTAAATTAACATAATCTACTTAAGTTAATTAAGTAACAGATGATTAATTAAGGCTAAAGTTAATTAACCTTAATAAAAGTATTAAGTAATTAATTAGTAATGATGATTAAGAATTAACTAACTATGATTAACCTTAATCAAATGTAATTAAAAGCTTAGTCCAAAACTAAGGAAGAGATTAAGACTTAATTAAAGAAGGATAAAATTAATTGAAATTCGATTAATGAAGACTAGTTATGATTAAAGGTTAAGCCTAATCTTAATTAGTCATACAAATAGAATTAGGAAGTAATGCCTTTCATAAGACATATCCATAAGCCTTAGTAAATTGTAGGACTTAAGTGAATAAGATTATCAATAAAGCTAGCACAAGCTACCTTAAAGATTATAACCAACACTTTCTCTCTACATAAAACTTGAGAAGCTTGGCAAGAGTGTGATTTGGTTTTCCTCAAAAGAAAGACCTTGAATCTACAAGGTTGCACCATGGTAAAGTGGTGACGTAAAAAGATTTAATGGGCTTGTCTGTAAGGATGTAATATTGTAAGTGTTTGCGGTGTGACATACATCATGTGCATCAATAATGATTAAGGTTCAAAGCCTTACGACCTATATGGCAATACCACTCTAGTACAGTGTGAGACTGGATGGGACGGGTGCACTGGGTTTTGCAAAGAACACCAGCGGTTCGATAAAAGAGACCAGCCCTGAGGATAAGTCGGGTCCCGAAATGGCACAAGTGACGTAGGCTCGCCCCCTACTGTCGTGTAAGCGGGGTACAAGCTTGACTATCCCGTCGCTCTCAATTTTTCATAATCAGTGAGTGTGTCTGGAAGTCAGAAAATCGTCTTGGCCAGAGATTGAGCAATGCTCTTCGTACTATTTGCTAGTACAGATTATACTCCTGATATATTGTACATATATGGTCGAGCAGTTGTTGTGTGCTCTGCCTTTGGTGATGTTTTCTCGGGCCCTCATGCATTAGTTATGTACATCATGATAACATCAACTGCTCACTTGTGATTGAGATTATGTGAATGTCTGTGAATATTTTATGGATGCTCTAGTTATTGTGTTCTACTTGACATGAGTTTATGTGATGTTCTCACCCTCCCTTTTCTACTTCTGTTTTCTGTCGTCATGCTTTTTCGCTACGTCGACAGCTGGGTTCGAAGAGCTTCAAGATGACAACCATGAGGGTAGCACTGAAATGGGAGCCACGAGGACAGTGGCAGGTCACGGACATTCCTAGACGCTGTATATTCACAGGGGAAGTACGCGTCACGATCTCTCACCCTAGCCTTCCCCTTGTGCCAGAGGTCGTCATCACTGTGCCTGTGATTCTGGAGTTCGAGACACCACCAGGACTTCGTCGTCACACCACCTTCCTCAACCGTCGTCATCGTCCCGTTCCATCTACTTCTTCCCAGTCCTCCCGCATGGCCACTATGGGAGAGCCGGATTCCCCTCGCTATACTCCTGGACCAGAGGCGTCATCCCCACCGACCATGCATTTCAGTGCATTCGGTCGTCCTTCCGCCAGTGAGCCTGATCTGGTCGTCATTGATGATACTTCATCCGAGGAGGAGGATCCTGAGGAGGACCCTGAGGACGACCCCGAGGACGAAGAGCTGAGGGAGGATTCTTCTGATGGTATTCCTTCAGAGGAATTCAGGATGATTACCCTCCCGGATGCCAGGAGGAGGAGTTGTAGGGCTGCCCCTGCTAAGTCGGATGACGATGAGTAGAGGAGTGTGTCTGGGGTAGTCATGAGTCTAGCAGTAGTAGCTCTGATTAGTGACCTCTTATTTTGGTTGTATTGATAGAGGTTTTATTTGTTTTACTGCCAGAACTCTCATTTTGTATGATGGTGTGGTATCTCGGGGATCACTTGACATTGTGGTTATGTACATGTATGTTTTTCACGCTTCTTCCCTAGTCTCCACTTTATATTTGCGTGTGTGTTGTGTATGTATGCGGAATGATTGAATCGACTAGATGTTTTCCGAAAACGTATTTCAGAATTAAGGAAGGGATGCTTTCATAAATATCTAAAATGGAATTAGAATGAGATTAGTTGTTGATGACTAAGTTTCTTATTAAAAACTCTTTCAAAAAAAAAAAAATTCCCGTATTTTCTAAGCATATATTTAAAAACGAGAGTCATCGGTTACGGTCGTAATGTGATACTCTTAGCGGTATAACTAAAGGTCTCGCATAAGTGACTAAAATTACCTTAAACTAACCTAAAATCCACTAATATTGTGGATTTATCAATATACTCGCAATAAGAACACTATAGATGACAAATGAGCTAAGCCTTGTGAAAAACAAAGTTTTAATTTAAGCGTGGGACTCCTTATTTTCACCAACCATATATAAATCTAAATCTTTATAATCCTCTAAGTTTATAGGTTATATTTTCACTGTTCATGGTTTGCTAATTTTTAAGTATTTTTGTTTTAAAAAATCAATTATAATAAACAACTTTTGACTTATAGGTTCTAAAAAGTAGGTTGCACTACTTTTAAAGCAATTTTACTTTAATTAGTGAATTTTTTTTTTTCAAAATAAATTAATGTTTGAAAAAAATTCACGTGGAAGGTGGATTTTTTGTTTTAAAATTTTTTGTTCCCTATAATTGTATTAGTTTTATGTAATTTTCTTATTGACATATGCAGTTTCTAATTGGCTATAAAAATATTCATATCTTACATACATACATAAATGTTTGTATCTAACCCTTTATAAAGCTCCAAATCTATCTATCTATCTAACTATCTACCTATCTATTTAACTACCTACCTACCTATCTATCTATCTACAAAGTAACAAGTTTAAAAGTAATTTTTTCACTATTCATGGGTTGCATATTAATATTTAAATAGTTTTTTAAATAAAAAATATTAATAAATTAATAGCTTATAATTTCTAGATTGATAGAGGTAGGTGACACTCCTTTTAATGCATCCTTCAATTACTAAATGTTTTTCTAAATTAAATTGTTAAAATTAATGTTGGAGAAAAGGAAAAACAAAGAGAATTTATTTTTGATTCAAAACCCTATTGTTGAATTATTTTTTCAAAATATTAATAATAAAATAAAGAGATAAATGATAAATTACAAAATATATTAAATTTAATATTTATCAACACATTTATTCTATTTTTTAATTTGTGTTTTAATGTAATGAAATATGTTAATAAAAATGAATATTGAGAGAAAAAATTTGAATATGATAATAATAAAAGAAAGTGAAAGTGTGATAAAAAATAAAATAAATAAAAGACAGGATTATGATTTCCACCATTGGAGGATGCATATTGTTCATAAAAAACCCTTTACTAAAGTGAGAATGAAAACAAATAAATAAATAAAGAGAAAACCATAGGGGAGAAAAATGACACATATACTGGGAGAACAATTTTAATATAGAGTAAATAAATAAATAGAATAGATAAAAGACATAATAAGTGAAAACATTAATGAAAAAAAATAAAGATAAGTGATATATTGGAAAATACACATTAAACTTAATGTAAATTTAATGATAAACATGTTTTAATATAAAAAAGAAAATTAAAGTGTGATAAAAAAGTTGGGGATAAAAACAGGAGTAGGGTTGCATCCTGTGGAGGATCCCATGGTTCATAGAAAATTCACCTTTTGAAGTCAGAATAAAAAAACTAAAAAAAATTGCAACTGAGAAAATGTGACACTAGAAAAACAATTTTACGATAAAGAGTAAATTGATAAATGATATATTAACAAATTTTAAATTTAATATAAATTGATATATTTATTATATTTTTTATTCTATATTTTTATGTAATAAAATAAATAAATAGGGATGGATAAATAGATAAATTAACACACTTTCCACCAGAAGAGCTCCTGGGTTCGATCCCCACTAAACACACTCTTAGGGGGTGAGGAGGAGCCTTAACTATGACTAAACCCGAATAGGATTGCCCCTGGTAATATGAGAAACTTATGGTTAACACAAAAAAAACACACTTTCCACCAAAGAGTTGTGGCTCAGTTGGCAATGCAGACTGAGTTTGTGGGAAAAGTTATCGGATTCGATCCCCACAAAACACATTCTTAAGAAGGGGTGGGGAGTTTTAACTGTAACTAAGCCCCGAATAGAATTACTCCTGGGGTAATAGGGAAAACCATAATTAAAAAAAAAAATTAACACACTTTCCTGTAATTGTATTAATCTTCTGCATTTTGATATTTGTTTACGTAAACTTTCTTTCAGTCTTCTAATTATTTAATTAATTTTCACACTATTCTATGTGTTTTTCAAAAATTTAAAATGAATTTTAAGTTGTTCATGAATTCAAATAAGTTGTTTAAATAATAAAGTAATTAAAGTAATTTAATTAAATGAAAAGAAACCAAATCCTAATAGATCATGTGCGCAGGAGGTTACTACTGACTTTATGCAGAGTTTGTGGCAGAAGAATGAATCATTTTAAATTTAAAAGATTATATTTTTAATATATATCAGTAGGTGACCCGAGCATTCGCATTGGTAAATTGATGGTATGATTTATGTTCCCTCATACATGATAAAATATTAGCTATCATAAATATTTATATATTAAGAGAATATGTTTTAATATAATAATAAAAAAGAAAATTAATGTATGAGAAAAAATAAAAAAAATGGTAAGAGCAAGACTGTCTCCCATGAATGACAAAAAAATTACTCTTATAATAAAACAAATTATAGGAATGAATAATTAGTGAAAATGATTTAATATAATAGAAAAAAAGAAAACAAAAGTGCAATAGAAATAAAAGAAAAAGACAAAACAAGACTCTCCCGTGGAGGATACCTGTTATTCAATGCATAAAAAACCATTACTAAATTGAGAATAAAAAAAACCAAAAAAAGAAAAAAAAAATGGAAATTTGAAAACATGGACGTCACATGTACTGTGTGAACAATTTTAATATAGAGTAAATAGAATAGATAAAATGGTAGGGACGGGACTGTTTACCGTGGAGAATACCCGCAATTCATAAAAATTATTTTATAATGAAACATATCAATAAAAACAAATAATGAGAGAAAATGTTTTAATATCATAATAAAAAAAGAAAGTGTGATAAAAAATAAAAGAAAAAGGAAAACGATAGGATTAAGACTGCCTCCCGTGGATGATACATGTGATATTCATAAAAGCATCACTTTACTAACGTGATAATGAAGAAGAATGATATTACATGTGAATGATTAATTAAAAAACAAACAAAAAGAAGAAAAAACACTACAATAGAAGCTAAATAAATGAAGATATGATTTTGATTAAAAAATGAAAAGAAAGTAAAAAGGATGATACAATTTTTGTCATCATCTATTTCTGATTTTTTATTACATAAAAACACACATTAGGAAATATAATAAATGTGTTGATGTACATTATTAATAATAATAATAATAATAATAATAATAATAAAAGAAAATTAATATGTCAAAAAAATCAAAATGATAGGAACAAGATTGTCTCCAGTGGAGAATACCCACAGTTCATAAAAAAATATTTTATAAAGAAACATATTAATAAAAACGAATAATGAGAGAAAATGTTTTAATATCATAATATAAAAAGAAAATGAAAGTGAGACAAAAATTAAAAGAAAGGAAAACGACATGATTAAGACTGATTCTCGTGAATGATTACTTTACTAACGTGAGAATGAAGAAGAATGATATTATAAGTGAATGATTAACTAAAAAAAAAAGAAAAAGGAGAAAAAACACTGCAATAGAAGCTAAATAAATGAAGATATGATTTTGATAAAAAAAATGAAAAGAAAGTAAAAAGGATGATACCGTGTTTGCCATCGCCCATTTCTGATTTTTGACTACATAAAAACACAAATTAGGAAATAAAATAAATGTGTTAATAATAATAATAATAATAATAATAATATATATAATAATAATAATAATAACATTTGAGAAAAAATAAATGGTGAGAATAGGACCGTCTCCCGTGGAGAATACCATCCGTTCATAAAAGTTTTCTTTTATAATAATGAAACTTATTAGTAAAAACGAATAATGAGAGAAAATATTTTAATATCATAATAAAAAAGAAAATGAAAGTGAGATAAAAAAATAAAATAAAAAAGAAAACGACAGGATTAAGATTGTCTCCTGTGGAGAATACCCGTGATTCTTAAAAGAACACTAAAATAGAAGTTAAATAAATGGAGATATAACTTTAATAAAAATAAAAAGAAAGTAAAAAGGATAACAAAAAGAATATTAATGTGTGAGAAAAAATAAAATGGTAGGAACATGACTGTCTCCCTGGAGAATACCCGCACTTCATAAAAAATTTCTTTTATAATGAAACATATTAATAAAATCGAATAATGACAGAAAATATTTTAATATCATCGTAAAAAAAGATAGTGAGATAAAAAAATAAAAGAAAAAAGAAAACGACAAGATTAAGACTGCCTCCCGTGGAGAATACCCATGATTCATAAAAAACACTACAATGGAAGCTAAATAAATGGAGATATAATTTTGATAAAAAATAAAAAAGAAAGTAAAAAGGATAATTAAAAAGAAAATTAATGTGTGAGGAAAAATAAAATGGTAAGAACAGTACTGTCTCCTGTGGAGAATACCCGTAGTTCATAAAAAATTTCTTTTATACATATTAATAAAAACGAATAATGAGAGAAATTATTTTATTATCATAATGAAAAAAGAAAATGAAAATAAGATAAAAAAATAAAAGAAAAAAGAAAACGACAGGATTAAGATTGTCTCCCGTGGAGGATTCCCGTGATTAATCTCAAAATAATTTTTTAACAAAAAAATAAATTGGAGGGAAAAAAATTTTCAGCTTACACACGCATAATCCGCTGCTTGATAGACAGTTGTGCAGAGAAAAATGTTTCTAAAGAACTTCTTTTAAAAAAGTAAATAAAGAATTTAAAAATTATTTATGTGTCTGAATGAAAAATTTTGTTTGAGAAAAAGGAGTTTTAAGTGGGAATCACATTTGAGGAGAGACTGCCACGTGTCTCTAATGTAAACAATTTTAATAATAGGAAATAAATAGATAGATAGATCAGCTTTGAAATTTGCTTTAAATTGAAATTGAATGGACATTGGACAGTGTGTGGAATGTGGAACGAAGAAAAGAAGCTCGGGCACTTTTTTATTCATTTATTGTGCAATTAAATAACATTATTTTTATGTGAATGTGCAATTTTTAACTTCAATTATTCCCGCTTTAGGACGTACACTATTGACCAATGGTTAATGATAGTATGGGAACTGGAGAACCGGTTAAGATGGGAAGATTCAATATTTGAGGACATTCACGAGGCCTCTTTGTTGTTTGTTCCAGTGCAACACACCCCTTTCAACGTTCAACCCCTTTTTTCATTTTATTTATTTCTTTCCATTTCTCTTTGAACTTAATTTCAGAATTCTCTCTTCTACCTTTTCTTCCCTCATCTTCTCTGCGGTTGAAGCGGTTGTGTGGTTTTGCGGCAGATGGGTATGGTTGTGAGAGTGGAGAAGTGGTGGACGCAACGGTATGGAAGAGCGTTTGGAGCGTCTCACCATGGCCGGATGACGGAAGACGGAGCGACGCACTACACTGCTAGCTTGTGTGAGGGAGGGATTGCGATGACGGTCTTGATATTATCTATGCGACAACGCAATTGTAGATTCTCCCATCCACATCTCTCAAATTTCCATTTACTCTCTTCGTCTATCTTTTATTTTGTTACGTCCTATAATCTCTCCCTCCCTCTCTCTCTCTCTTTCTAATTCTCTTTTTTTCCTTTTAATCTTTGAGTTACTTATTTCTTCTACTACTCTGAGTTCATTCTAATTTGATTGATTGATGCTATTTGGTTCTTTTTACATGGAGAGAGATAGTGGCTTGTACAAGGGAATAGGGGTTCATTGGTGCTAAGCTCGGTGGTCATGGTGGTATACGAGTTGAAGGGATGAGTCATGGTGAAGGTATGGTTCTTTTTACAGATTAATCTCCTTTCTGCTAATTTAAACCAACATTCCAATTTCTTCAATAAAAAAACTGACTTTTTCTATTTTTCCCCTTTCCACATGTTTACCACATAACATTTCTGGATTTCTACCGTGTGTGTATGGTAGAGATTTGAGTTTTTTTCCTCTTTGCATTTTGGGAATTTTCTATTATTTCCTTTATTTCTGTTGTTTTACTGAGCCTGAAATTACCCTATTACAGGGAGGTAGTTGTGGTGTGCGACCTACAGACTGCAGAGAGGCGGTTAACAAAGATCAAAGGCTTCAAACAAAGGGCTGAAATGCTTCAAAGTTGAAAGGTTTTGGTAGGCATGCATCCCGTTCATGCTTTGATTCATTCCCAGTTTTTAGTATCATAATTTTCTTTGATTCATTTCAAGTTTTTAGTATCATAATTTTCTTTCTAAATGGTTATGGTTATTCTGATTTAATCCTATATAAATTAATTGAATTAATTGAGTAAATATAAATCTATATTGCATGATTGAGTATGTTGATTCATTTAGAGATGGAAAGAGCGTTTTCAAATTGGTTGTTATTAATTGGTTCATCTAAAGAGCATAATTTAGCCCTCATAATGCAATCTAATTTATATTTCTCAATTAATGAGGCATCATTGAGCCCTAACCTCAATCACCATTTTCGTTTTTTTATTTTTGTTTATAGTATTTTTATAGAAAATTTGATATCTTTATTTGAGAAACAGGTGCTTTATGCTTTGCTTTGACAGGCTAGAGTTTCATTTGCTAGATCTTGAAGGTATATATTGTATATAATGTTTCAATCTTTAGTGTTGTTACAACTTGCATCTAAATTGGCAATAAAATGAAAAATAAAGGTTTTGTAAGGTTTATTAACTATCATAAAAATGATTTTTCCTTACGAGGCAGATTGTTTTGAGAGCATTTTTCATCTTTTACATTTTAATGGTGTATGTTGGCATGGACAAGGTTGATCCTAATAAACGTATGCTTTTGTGCTGAGTTATTCACTTAATACCTTGCAGAATTGTGATGGATTTCTTTTTAGTTTCAAGCTAAAATTGTGTTGTTGCTGACTTCATCCTTCATGTGTTTATACACAAGTAACTAAAAAACCAGATTGATAATATGTATTTTAAAAGTAGAAGATAATCTTTCATTCCGAGGTTGTTTTGTTGATATATTCTGTGTCTAAATAGTCTTTTTTTTCAATTTGCAATGTTTCTGTTGTTCTGTTTATGGGGGCTAATGATTACTTGCTATCTATTGTGGAAGTGTAGATGTCGGTTCTTGACAGAAAGTATACTATGTTACAACTTTCCTTTTTTTAATTTGTTGGGCTGCATAGTGTGGTCATCCTTTTTGGGGGCCTTATATAGTCACTCCTATCTTGGTTTTTGCAATTTTAAATGTTGAAAGTTTTTACTAGGTCATTTTGGAGTATCAGATATCTGCTGCCTGTTGGAGTTTTTTTCATTTTCTGATGCTTAATGGTGTTTTGGAACTAATTTTCAATTTATGCTAGCACTGGTGCGAAAGGAATTAAGTGTGGTGTCCTGCAGTTTGTCTCAATCCTGCAACTTTTTTGGGGGGGCTGGTTGTGTGCTGTAGTTTTTATACTCATCAGCAGAATGTTTGTCGTGGATGGTTTATAGGCTACACTGAATTGGCTCACTGTTTAAGTATCAATTTGAAGTCTGATTCTTCAAATTTGATGGTTTATTTGCAACAAAAAGTTTGATGGTTTATAACTTTACATGCCCACATAGTCCGTAATTTGAAGCAACATTTGTCAATCAAATTTGGTTGGTTTCGGCTCCAGTACTGTTACTTACTGGTCTTTGACGTCTATGATTGATTGCTTGGTTTATATTTTATTTGGGTGCATTTGGAAGGTTTATAGGACATTATTTCATATTTATTTTCTTTCCAGTAAAAAACTCAGTGTATTGTAATTGTGTTTATGGTTAGAGTACGTTGTATTCTCTTCATACAATTCTCTTTGTTAAGAAAAGAAAAAACTTTTATTATGTTTTCTTTAATTTTAGATTTGACGTTTAAAAATAATTTAAGTTATTTCAACATATACTATATTAGCTCATTAAGTTTTTAAATTAAAATATCTTTTAATAAAGGAAAATTGAATTAAAAGTATTTTAGAAAGGATTTATTTGATAGAATTAAATTCAAAAGTAATAAATTTAAAATAGAAAACAAAAGCAATTCAAATCATACCAGTTATCTTAATAGTATTAAAAATTAAAGATATATTTTTTCAAAATTAAAGAAATAACTTAGTTAATCTCAAATAATTTAGTAACAATGTGTTGTGTTGTTTTATGTTTGCCGTGCAAATAAAGGATTCAAAAGCATGTTATGCTCTGATGCCTGTTCCACTACAGTAGCCTTGCTAATCCTTATATTGTTCTATCCAGTTTCATTTTTCCCCCTAACTTAATTGTAAATTACATGTCATGACCAACATAGTAGTCTTACATTTAGATGCTTAACTCATCCCGTGCAATACACGGGCTACACGCTAGTATAATACAATGCGAGAGGAGTTAAATTTATAAACATTGTACCATACTATAATATAATACAATTTATTGAAAATAGTATAAGGAAACTTCAAATAGATAGTTTATGAGCATGTTCACACACAAGATCAACAAGTGATGGGAATTAAACAGAGGTCGTTTTCTTTCCTTAGAGTAAACCTAAATGATTCAATCATGTCAAGTTCTTCATTCTTCATTCCATTGGAAAGTTTCCAATCAAAGTGGTAAAGTAACTGCGCAAGAGGTAGTTCCATGTTGGGTAAGGCAAATGCAATGCCAGGGCATATCCTCCTTCCAGCACCAAATGGGATATATTCAAAGTCAGTGCCTTTGAAATCAATTGGGCTATTATGAATCTTTCAGGTTTTCTCAAAACTCTCAGCTTCAGCCCAATACTTGGGGTCTCTTCCAATTGCCCAAGCATTTATAGTGACCCTACTCTTAGCTGGTATCTCATATCCATTGATTTGACATCTCTCCTTACTTTCTCTTGGAATTAACAATGGTACAGATGGATGTAGCCTCATGGTCTCTTTGATGACAGATTTTAAGTATATCAAGTGATGCAAATTAGTCTCATCCACATTCCCTTGCTATCAAACACCCTTCTCACCTCGGCTTGTGCTTCTTCCATCACCTTTGGGTTCTTTATCATTTCTGACATCCCCCATATCACAATCCCTGAAGATGTTTCGCTACCCGCAGTGAATATATCCTACAAAAAGGGGCTAATATTATCATTTATTTAAACTTGCAAACATTTTTTCCATACAAGCAAGAAAATAAGTTGTATTGTGATTCCTTCCAAAAAAAAAAAAAAAACTCTGACCCGAACGTGCTTGTAGCTTTTATTTAGGTTATATAGGTCAGATAAAATTATTAATGTTTGAATTAATCTATTTTATAGTTGAATGTTGTGATTAATCAAGATAAAAAATTCTTAATACAAAATTGTTACAAAACTGAGTATAAAAGAAAAAAATTTATTTACACTGGTATATCTCTTCTATTCCTCTCAATCCAAATGATATTTAAATAAAAGAAAAAGTTATTTTTGAATTAGCTAGCTAGTGCACAACCCACATACTACATTCAAATTCAACTAATAATTCTTATATTCATACACTAGTTTTTTTTTTCTTATCATATAATTCATTTTATCTTTCTCTTATTTTATTTTTTTCTTTCTCTTTCCTCCATTCACTTTGGGGGTGTACATTGAACATTTCTCCTGTGCCAATTAATACATATTCATTCCTATAACTTTAGGAAAAACTTTTTACATTAAATCTTCCAAATATTTTTTTTGGAAATCTTATTTCTATAACTGTTGTAATAAAACTAATTAACTAAATAATATGAAAATTTATAAACCAGTGCTTAAGTTGTGAACTTTTTGTTATAAACTGACTAACCTGAATGACTGCTTTAATATTGTCATCAGTCAAGGGATCTTCCGTGTCATTTTCCTGTTGAAACTTTAGAAGAACATCCACTAGATCTTCCCCTGTTTCCTGGTGCTTTCTACTTTTCTTATTTTTATGATCATCAATGATGTCTTGCAATATCCTATCAAGCTCTCTATGTAGTTTTTTCCATTTTAGCCTTGGCACTACTCATCCATTGAAGCACTTTAATAGAAGGATACAGATCAGCAATACAAAATCCTCCTAACACATTCAGTGCTTCCTCAAACGTTGATTTGAACACTTCCTGATGTCTGTTTTTTTCCCCAAAAACTACCCGCGCTGTTATCCCATATGTCATTGAAAAAATCTTGTGACTCAGATTAACAACAGATCCTTCACTTGCAGCTGCAGATATAGTTTTAACAAGTTCTGAGACCTCTGCTTCTCTTATGGAACGAAATGATTGGACACGCTTTGGATTCAATAGCTCAATAGTGCATATCTTTCTTAGTTGCCTCCAATATTCTCCATATGGAGAGAAAGCAATGTCTTTAGCATTGTAAGAAAGTACTGTGGCCACAAGAAGGTTGGGCCTATCACAAAAGTTGAGGTCATTGTTTTCATAATTTCTTTGGCTATTTCTGGTGAAGTAACTACTATGTTGGATATCTCTCCTAGTTTTAGGTGCATTAAAGGTCCACACTTCTCTGCCAAATTTCTGAAGCGGTGATGTGGTAATGGGCTTAGAATTTGGTGCAAGTTTCCTATGAAAGGGAGTGTCCATGGTCCTGGTGGTAAATTGGTAGTGGAGTTGTTGTTAGAACTCGATCTTTTAACCAATTTGAATAGCACAAAGAAAAGAGTAAAAAGGAAAGGTAGGAAATAGAGAAAGGTTGTGAAGCTCCATGATGGGTAGATCTAGGAACTAGGAATCAAAGACTAATGCGTAGATGAAGGTACCTAAACAAAGGTGAGATTCCTGAGGATGGATTGGATTTTGAACCTTCAGGAAAGTTGAGACGTTGTTATAAATGCATTATTTTGTCTCATAGAAAAAAAGAAAATTATAAAACATCATAAATAATTATCAACCATTCGTTTATAAGCAACATGAAACATGTGTATGAAATTCAAAACTAATGATGAACTCTACCACCGAATACGTGGATCAATTTATATAAAGAATTGTTTTTGTTTTATTAGTGATTTTGAGTTAGATTTTGGTAATTGTGTTAAATATTCTTAGCGAGAGTTTTACCATTCGAAAAAAATCTTACCCAATCCAAATAAAAGAATAGTATCGCTGTCCGTGCATGTAATAAGGATAATTTATATTAAATTAAATATGTGGTATTGATTTGGTGAAGGACGATATTAATTTGTCTTTTTGTTAATTGGAACCTTCCTCTTTTGTTCAGTAAAAACATAATATCTTAACAAAAGAATTAATAGCTAAGAGAGAAAAATAGTTTACCTATACTGGGATACTGAGAAGTAACAGGTGATTTAATTTCAAATCTTCTACTCCCACTAATTATATCACACCCTTTTAGATTTTTATTTGATATTTTTTAAAAGTATTTATTATTTTTTATCTTTATTCTTTATAATTATATATTTTTTAAGGATGATTTTGTGATTAGGATAAGATAAGAATGAATAGGATAAAAATAGGATAAAATAAGCTTATAGTGTGGTGATGGTGAAGTAATGAGTGGTAATAATGATACGGACGATAACATGATATAGTGGCAAAAGAGGGTGTGGAGCACTCGTGATGCGGTGAAAGGTGTCAATAATAATGGTGTACTTACTAGTAGTAGAAGTGGTGGTGAAGAATGTAGACAATAATAATGGTGGTGATGGACATGGTGGGCCCAACCCCAAGTCGACTAAAGTTATCGCTTTTGGCCCAAAAAAATAACATTATTTTAGGTCCTAATTAAAGAATTATTTGTTACTAATATTTTTTTAAAAAATAGTTAATAATTATCTAGTAATAATATTAAATTATTAAGAATAATTAAGTATTTAATTTCTGAAAAAATGCTCTAATATTTATCATGACTTTCTCTATTCTCATAAATATAATTATCATAGTTGATTCTAATTCTAAACATTATTCTCATTACCTATTTTAATTTCTTTTTTTTGTGACTTTTCTTCTATACGTGTTATACTATTATTGTCTATTATCTCTTACTCTCAGTCTCTCTCTTGTTTAACACGAGTGAACGAAACAAGCCTTTTTTGTCTTTTGTAAATAAATCTCCACATTCTCTCATTAATAAGTCTTTTTTCCAAAATATGTCGTGTGATTAACAATTTGATAAAATTATTGAGAATGAATTTAAAGATCTTCTCAAGAATCATTTAGGATTGATTATTTTTATACATAATAGACCAAGCAATTACCACACTTCAAAGTATATTTGATCAATTTAAATTGTACAAAATATTTTTCTTTTTATTTGTTTGAGAAATTAAAGTCATTAAACAATGAGAATTTAAAAAAAAATGTCTTAACATTGAAAATTATTTAAAACATAATGATAACTCTGATATTAATGGATTAGATTTATTTAGAATTAAAATTTTTAGAAGAAGTTATACAAGAATAAAATTACACACCAATCGAATAATGTTAATAGTTCTAGTAATTGTTGCTTCAGTGGAAAGAAACCGTTGCCTTACTTTACAGCAACAATTTCAAAATGTTGTAGTCTAAGTTGTTGCCTATTCTTTAAACAACGATTTTTTCAATGAAAAGACAACATACATGAAAATCGTTGTTGTTGCTTTAGTTTATGCAGTGGTTTTGAAATTTTAAAAAGACAACGATTTTTTGACCATTCTTCTTATTGGCTACTAGGGGTGCTCATATCTAATCCAATGTAAACCGAAAAAACCGAACTGAAAACCGAAAACTGAATCAAACCAAAATCCAAAAAGTCGCAAACCGCAAAAACTGAATTTTTTTTATTGGATTGGATTGGTTTTCGGATCTTATGTTGAAAACCGATCCAATCCAAACCGAACTTATATATACATATATTATTACTTATAAATAATCATATATTTATACTTGTATACATATATATTTATAAAAAAAACTTATACTAATAATTTTTTATGATTTTATTATCTAATATCATATTAATATTTATATAATATATCAATATAAAACTAGTTTTAAATTAATTTTTATGTCTTATGTCATTCTTTTTATATAATTTTATATTAATTTTAATAAATATACGCTTTGGTAAAAAAATGTTTACTATTACTTCATTATTTTATCAATTTTATCAAATATTTTATCGCTTTTAAAATACCGAAAATCGATCCAATCCAAACCAATTTAAATAGGATCGGATTTGAAATGATATCAAAACCATTGGATGATAAAATGATAAAACCACAATGATAGGATCGGTGATTTTTTTTGACCCAAACCGATCCAAACCGAACCGTGAACACCCCTATTGGCTACAGTTTTCATCCGTTGTAGGTCATGAGAATGTTTTTTCATCCCTTGATATTTTAGGCAAAAGTTTTTGACCGTAGCTATGCTAAAAGCAACAATTTTTTCTATTGTATGAAGTTTATTAAAGATTACTATGCAACCGTTCCTGTACATTTTAGATGAACACTTGTATTTTTCCAAAGAAGGTATATATAAAAAGATTCTTTTATTTGGAAATGGTTTTAATATAAACCATAGACAACAATTTTACATTAGGAAACAATTTTCATAACAAATATTGACTATGCTTTTTTTTTTTTTGCCTTTTCCTAATTTATTTTGTACCTGTAAATTAAAAATAAAAGACAAAGCAATGAGTCATTCATCACTAGGAAGTTGCCAAGCAACCTAACTAAATAGTTCACAAAAAACAATGTATCAACTATCCATTTTCACTACTCACCAAAAATAACAATTAATGTAATCCACACAAGAGTTCATAAAACTAATTTAAATCATTAAGACATGTCTTCATTTTCGTTCACTAGGAAGTTCCTAACCAAAATAATAGTGTAATAAAAAACAAAGTCCATGATACTAATAACCATGAAGGCATGTCTTCATCTTCTTCCACTTACAAATTCTCAAGCAATTGATCTTCATATCACCATGATCAACTACAAATTAAAATAATAAGATCAATAAGTCATTTGCTTTGAGATATTGATAAAAAAACTTTACATGTACCATAAGTGCAAATCAATTGTCAAACAAACCTAAACCAATGTCACAATATTTCTTAATTTCCAACATGTATAAAAGTTCAATATTGGAAAGATAAATAGAACAATAAAATAGAAAGTATCACACTACATAACAATATAATCAATTGTCCACCTTTCACTATACACCAAAATAACATGTATAACACACAAGAGTTCATAAAACTAATAATCATCACATGCATTTTTTTTTTCTTTCACTAGCATATTTCTAAGCAACACAATAGTCCATGATAATAATAATCACAAGCATGTTTTCATTTTCTTTTACTAGCAAGTTTCCAAGCAACTTAAGCAAAGTGCTTCAGTAAAAAAACAATGTAGCTAATTATATATCCATCTTTCACTATTCCAGAAAATAGAGTAATAATCCACAAATGTCCCATGATACTAATTGTATGTCCTAATTTCTAAATTCAGAAATAATGTCTGTTGGGAGCACTATTTCCAAATCTGTGAATCATTTCGTTCACTATTCTAGAAAATAATAGAGTATAATCCAATACAAATGTCCATGATACTAATTGTAACGTCCTAATTTCTAACTTTCAGAAATAATGCCTGTTGGGAGCACTATTTCCAAATCCGTGAATCATTTCGTTCATTTCTCGTATCAAAATCAACACAATCGCTTGAGTAACCCACAATTACTAAAGCTCCAAACACTATATACATAAATCAAAGAACGCCAATACAAGTTTGCCATCAAGGCTCCAATTCGATGCAATAAAGGAATTTTATAAATTCCTAAGAACTTCCTAATTAATATCAGTAATGATTCTACGCTACATCAAACAAAACCAAACCTTAAGCTATCATCGTCCATGAGTCTCCTACTGCTCATCATAATCTTGTGGAGTATCCTGCATATCTGAAATATTGTTCCCATGGAGTGGGGTGAGACCAACGTCCCAGTGAGCGTGACAAGTGTGTGCAGTGTGGGGAGTCAACCAAAAATCACCACATAGATACATATTTAATCCGAGCATCACAATAGAGGCATTTAAACGATTCATCATCATTAAAACAATGCTTATGATGCAATGCATGATTCTGAGATGTTGTTACCCGACACCCTGGGGTCTTTACACCTGTAACGTGACTGTGATTGAACGCTCAGCCTAAGAATCCAAGGACCGTCGTCCAGGGAAACCTAAGATAAGTCTTACTTGAACATGAATGGCACATTACTTGATTATTTTTCATGATTGAGGATCCCCCATCTTGCCCTTGGCCCGAGAGTTAGATGAGATCACCTCGTCTTTCTTAAACATGATTGCCCGAAGCCTATGATGGTTTGAAGACCCTGTGATGGCCCGAAGGCACTGTGATGGCTATAAGCCCTGTGATATTTAACTCATAATTCATGATGTGATGGCCAAAGGCCCATGATTTCATAATAATATGCTCAAATTCATAACACTTAGTCAATCAAATCCTCTACCCTATGGTTTGTAAAAACCACCACACTCATCATCAATCAACACATTAACATTCCCTAGGTTCATCTAAACACATTCATCATAATTCAGTGAAGGAAGGGGATAGTAAGATGGGGATCATGCTTGGACAATAACAGTAGCAAACAAGTGAGAATCACACCCACCTGAGGGTCGAGAAAACGAAGAACGAACGGAAAATAGGAAGTGTTGGAGGTGAGTAGATTGATGGGGGACTCGATCTTGGAGAGTTGAAATCGTTCTTGATCCTTGCTGGGGCATTCTCTCACTAAAACCTCTCTTCTCTCTCTGGAAAGAACGAAGAAGAGAAAAGAAACTGAGTGGGAAACTTCCTGCAATCGTGTTTTAAAAATGTTGTAACCGTCTTCTTGCTCAAGCGAGATTTTAGCTTGAGCGAGATGGTCATTTTAGCTCAAGCGAGCCATTTAGCTTGAGCGAGAATGCTCACGAAAATACACCTCTCTGGAAGATTCTCGCTTGAGCGAGATCCTTCTCGCTCAAGCGAGATATGCAGATCTCAAATCCTTATTTTTGCCTCTTAAGCTTTTCCTTATCCATCTACATTCAAATTTAAATTCAAATCTTTTTAGTTAAACATTTCCTAAAACTGATATTACTTTCCTATCTCTACTTCTTGTGATGTCATCATTCCTATTTTGAAAATATGTCTAAATTAAAATGCTAAAACATATCTCTTTCCTAAGGTTATCCCAATAGATTTCTGATATTATTATTTTAATTTAATAATATAATAATTACTATATTTATAACAATTAAGGTTAATTGAAACCTTAATAATATGATTTATCTTCTAATTTTTATTTTATCGTTATCTTACTATATTACTAAAATCCATCTCCTATCTCCCTCTTAGTATCTATATTATTATATCATTAATATTATAATATTATTTTATTATAACTACTGTTATTATTATAAAAATTCTATTTTTATAACCAACATTATCGAAATACAGTTTAAGTATTATTTATTTGTCTATTTTATTATAATTCTAATTTCTAAATTTTGGGATGTTACACTAATAAATCACCAAACATGTCTTCATCTTGTTCCACTTCCAAATTGTTAAGATGTAGGAAAGTTAAACATTATAAAGAAAAGTACAACATATAAAATTAAATAGTAAATAATGATCCAATAATCATCAGGTACATCTTCATCTTCCACATCTTCCAAGTTATCAAGCAATTGATCTTCATCCATTTCATCATCATTTAGCTAATACATTAAAAATAAAAAGATTAATAATTCAGTTGGTTTGAAAGCAAAATCAATTACAAAAACAAACTTAAAACATTGTTATTTTCATTTTACCACATGATTATTGGAGCATGTTAGATGAGATGAACGTAGCACTATTAGCATCACAGGAGTTGATAACAAAGCTACCAAAGCTTTACATTCATTCCTGAGTTATTTTTTGATTATCATGTCCTTACAAGAAGTGAAACTTTTGTTACATCTCTGCATTTTTTGCCCTTCATCTCTGCATGTTTCTACCTCCATCCCTAAGAACCTTATATTTAAATGTTTGACATAACATCCCGCTAATTAATAATATGACTAAGGGGAGGTTGTAGGATAATAAATTATATGTTAGTAATGAGAAAAGGTAAGGAATTTGTAATAAAAGACTAAGGTCTTAAACAAGAACAATCAGGTTTCAGTGTTCTCGCTCACGCGAGAATCGGCTCTTGAGCGATTATCAGCAAAATGAGAAAACTGGTTTATGCAATCTCGCTCAAACGAGAAAGTGGAAAATGAGTGGCTCTCTGGACGATTTTCGCTTGAGCGAGAAGCCTCTGCCCAGCGAGAATATCCCAGAGAGAGGTCATTTTCTGGTCCATTCTCGCTCAGGCGAAAGCATTTCGCCCAAGCGAGAATGAGCAAGGGAGTTTGATCCTAAGCATCTCACTCAAGCGAGAACAACTCGCTTGAGCGAGAGTCCACTTACAGCTCTTAAAAGCATTAATTAGGGCACAATTTCATTTCATTCTTCTTCCTTCATTCAGCACGTAGAGAGAGAAAGAGAGGTTTAGTGAGAGGAAAAACTCCATTCAAGCTCAAGGAAGGTCCTCAACTATCAAGATCAAGTTCTCCTTTGGTTCCTTATCCCCAACGTCCCTCCTTCTCAATCCTTCAATCTACTTTCAAGGTGAGTGTGACCACACACCCACTCTCATGCTAGGGAGCTTCTTGAATGATCCCACTCCTGCTCTCCCTTCCTTTTAGTGCTTATTGATGTTTGTATGATGGACTGTATGAATATTTGATTATGGTGTGAGTTAGTCATCACATGTGCTATAGGCAAAGTTAGGGTTTTGGAATATGCCATGAATATGTGCCCTCATGGGACTTTCGTTATACACATGATTATTGATGATTACTTT